>VUQS01031920.1:0-10213 GCA_015108495.1 Heterochromis multidens | reverse complement strand
GAGCAGTTCGCAGCCGAGTGTGAAACAGCGGGGATGAGAATTAGCACCTCCAAGTCTGAGGCCATGGTCCTCAGCTGGAATAGGGTGGCATGCCCACTCCAGGTCATGGATGAGTCGCTGCCCCAAGTGGAGGAGTTCAAGTATCTCGGGGTCTTGTTCACGAGTGAGGGGAGAGGGAAGTGGGAGATTGACAGACGGATCGGGGCTGCGGCTGCAGTGATGCAGACGCTGTACCAGTGTGTTGTGGTGAAGAGGGAGCTGAGCATAAAAGCGAAGCTCTCGATTGACCGGTCGATCTACGTCCCTACCCTCACCTATGGTCACGAGCTCTGGGTAGTGACCGAAAGAACGGGATCGCGGATACAAGCGGCGGAAATGAGCTTTCTCTGACGGGTGGCTGGCCTCTCCCTTAGAGATAGGGTGAGGAGCTCGGCCATCCGGGAGGGGCTCAGAGTAGAGCCGCTACTCCTCCACATCGAAAGGAGCCAGTTGAGGTGGTTCGAGCATCTGATAAGGATGCCTCCTGGGCGCCTTCTGGGGGCGGTGTTCCGGGCATGTCCCACTGGGAGGAGGCCCCGGGGCAGACCCAGGACACGCTGGAGAGATATAATCTCTCCAGCGTGTCCTGGGTCTGCCCCGGGGCAGACCCAGGACACACTGGAGAGATTATATCTCTCGGCTGGCCTGGGAACGGCTCGGTGTTACCCCGGATAAGCTGGAGGAGGTGGCCGGGGTGAGGGAGGTCTGGGCTTCTGTGCTTAGGCTGCTGCCCCCGCGACCCGGCCCTGGATAAGCGGAAGAAGATGGATGGATGGATGGATGGATGGTGATGAAAAGCACAGTAATTAGCCTGATGTTTCTCCTGCTACTCTGTGTTTAATCTGAAGTAACAGAATTGACACCAACTCTATAATTTTCATAGCTACTTTATTATTTTGACACATTTTTTAAATAAAAAAATAGATTTTCAAGTCCTCCAGGTAAGGCAGTATTGTTGTGTCAGTCAATCTGTTATTCAGTTGGCAATTTAGCGCCAAATAAAATACCTTAACAAAGCCTTCTTGGATGCCTCATTGTCTAATTTATTGCAGACTATAAACTGTATCAGCAGCTGTGGATCTGAGGTTGACATACATTTTATTGCTTTAGATGTCTTATGATGGGCGACATGGTGGTCCGGTGGTTAGCATTGATGCCTCACAGCAAGAAAGTGCTGGTTTCCAATCCAGTCTGGGGCCTGTTCTCCCTGTGTCTGTGTGGGTTCCCTCCTGGTACTCCAGCTTCATCCCACAGTCCAAAAACATGGGGTTAGGATAACTGGTCATTCTAAATTCACTGTGGATGTGAATGTGAGCGTCATGTGTTTGCCCTGTGACAGATTAGCGACCTGTCTTGGGTGTACCCTGACTCTGGCCCATTCATGTAAATCTAACTAATAATCTAATTATTTTCCTTGTTGTATTTTTAAATGGGGGCACTGAGAGGAAGAAACCTGTGGTGCGGAGTGGAGTGGATATGAGCTTACAAGCAGTCTAATTGCCATTGAACCAACAGTCAGTAATTAATTGGTCTCTTCCTCCCTCTGGGGGCAGTGGGATGTGATGGGTGGTCTGAAGTGTTGTTGTGGCTACCTTCGCCTCTGTCATCAATATTACCACCATATCTAGGCAGCACATCATCTCCCTTGATGAATGGTTCATTAGCTTCTATTACAGTGTCACTGCACAACACTTGTCTGCATGCCAACAACTATAGCAGGGAAGAAAGTGTTTTTCCTGCCTTCAGCCTGCCACTTACTCCGAGAGACATTTGTTACTCCTTCAATGACTTCCAGCATTATTTAGTTATAATTTTGTTTTTGCACTGAGTGACTGAGTAATTTGTCTGGCACTGTTGGGGCAAACATTCATCAGAATTTGAAAAAGAGCTTTAAAGAAGGAGGCCTGCAAATATCAGGGAAATGAGACTGAACCTGTGGTAGCTCCACAGCATGAATAAGCTAATGGGTTTCAGAAGTTCATCTGAATACAAATGAAATTGAGATCTTCAAGCCTCTTAGGAGTGGTGAAAAATATTCCCCTGCTTTCTTATTTTTGCGCCTAACTCAGTTATCCCATCTACCGCATGCATTAATAAATTGACGTTATGTGGTGTTCCGTTTTTGTTCATGTTGGTAAAGAATGGAGGATATATTATCTTTTTATAGCCAGATATATGATATGCCCTCTTATCAGCCAAGGAGTCAGATACAAAGACACATACACACAAAGTGGCCCGTGAAAGCCACTTATCTCAGTAATTCATTGGGGCGGTTGTGGGGGCGTGAGATGGTCCACTGGCTGTGGCAGACAGAGGAATTCATTGCAGGCCCTGCCATTCATAGCTGACTGCTCTCTCTTGCAGTCTGAGCTACATCGCCGTGACATCTGTATGACACGCTAAGTACATGATGTCGGCTACAGCTCAAAAGATCTGTCTTCTCAGTGAGGATGGGCAGAGCCTGTGAATGTGAGCATGCCTGTGTGTGTGTGTCTTCATGTACTGTATGTTTCAATGGCTGTTTGAAGCACGCTGTCAAAATGAAAGTGCAAGTATGTGTGGCCAGGCAAATGTGTGTGCTGCGAGTGTGCAGACTCTGCTCTTCCTCCCTTGTTCCTAAAGGATGTCGTACTGAAAAAATAAATTGAGTTTGACTCACTATTCTCCATCCTGCAATGCAGATAGGAGCTCTATTAATTAGTTGTTATTGGAAAGTTGGAGTGGTCTTCTAATGAGGAGGCTAAAGCAGCAGCCTTCATTAATATTGGCTTGCTGATTAAAGAATTCCGATCTCTTCCATTACATCCTTACACACGCGAACATCACAGCTGTTTTGTCCATTACATCCATTACATTTGCATAAAAAAAGGCTGCTTTTTGTTCTCTTTATCACAGTCTGCTGTCACACAATTATGACACAATCTGCTGCTGCCTGTTGTAAAGATTTGATTTTCTCCTCTAAACACTGGCGAATTCTCTGTGTCAACAACCCCTATTAGAGAGCAAGTGAAGCATTGTATTGGTGTTACAGCAGCTACAGCAGTTGCTTTGTAAGAATAAAGGTGTGTTGAGCAAGTAAACAATGCTATTTTTTTGTCCCGCATCGTTGAAGTGAATTTGATCACTGGACCATATGTGTTTACCCGCCCCCAACACCCAGTGTCACAAATATACAGATGTTAGCTGAAAGCCAGAAATGGGCACAGCGATTATGCCAGAAACTTCAGTTCTCTCGGTTATTTCTTTCCACTTCTTTTCCTTTTTCCTCTTATCTCTGTTCAGGCCTGAGGTGAGCAAACATTTTTCACTTGCTAAAACCATTTTCTACTTACTAAGATACATTTTTTAGCCATGTTAGTGGTTTTGTGGACCACAGTCAAGAATAGCAGCGCTTTAAGCTAATGTGCTCAGAGTGACAAATCTAACATGCTGATGTGTTACATGTGATCAAGTCCACCAAGTTCTTTTTTTTATTAGCATGCTACTATGTACATTAATACCGAACACATTATCATAGACTCAAATTTTGGCCCAATGATAGAGAAACATGGAAATGAAGGGGTACAACCATAGTTATTTTTATTTATCACGAATGCTTGTACTAAATGCTAGAATTTAAAATCCTTCTCTTATCTTAAAGACCTCATAGTACCATATCACCCCAATAGAGCATTTTGCTCTCAAACTACAGGCTTACTTGTGGTTCCTAGGATATTTAAAAGTAGAATGGTTCTGTGGGACCAGCTCCCAGTTTCAGTTCGGGAGACAGACACCCTCTCTACTTTTAAAATTAGGCTTAAAACTTTCCTTTTTGATAAAACGTATAGTTAGGGCTGGATCAGGTGACCCTGAATCCTCCCTTAGTTACGCTGCAATAAGCCTAGGCTGCTGAGGGCTTCCCATGATGCACTGAGTGTTTCTCCTTCTCTCACCTTTTTTCACTCACCATGTGTTTATACACCACTCTGCATTTAATCATTAGTTATTATTAATCTCTGGCTCTCTTCCACAGTGTGTCTTTTGTCCTGTCTTTCTCCCCTCACCCCCAACCGGTCGTGGCAAATGGCTGTCCCTCCCTGAGCCTGGTTCTGCTGGAGGTTTCTTCCTGTTAAAAGGGTGTTTTTCCTTCCCACTGTCGCTAAGTACTTGCTCAAAGGGGGGCATCTGAGTGTTGGGGTTTCCTCTGTACTATTGTAGGGTCTTTACCTTACAATATAAAGCGCCTTGAGGCGACTGCTGTTGTGATTTTGCGCTATATAAAATTTAATTGCACTACAGTGAAAGGATTACACATTAATTAAATATTCTCTCAATGGAAAACAAATTGTCTGTTATTTCTGAAAGCACACCACGAGTGTTATAGCACTGAAAGATAACGAGCTCTGACTTGGAACAGTGCAAATGTACTTACACTGAAAATGAAGAAGAGCTCAATGAACATGGCACCAAATGGAAGGATTCCAGCCATCAGGATGCTAATGGGAAGAAGAGAAAAGGTTACATCATAACTCAAAGTTCAAACACCCCACTAACCATCCCAGCAAGACAGGCTAAACTCTTACCCGACAAACTTGTTCATGTACCAGCGCTGCTCTGGGACTTGCCGAGGGATCTGGTTGGTGCGTACAGGGTTATCGTACGGCTGTTTGCGGAAGCCAAAGTAGTAGCCAAGGTAGACCAAGGGCATGGAGATACCGAACCACATGCACAGCAGGGCCAACATTGTGGTGAATGGGACCTGAAGTGAGAGAAGAGAGCAGGGACACAGGAAGAACTGTTAAGAAATTATGTCAAGATGTCTAAGAAGCGTACAGTACAGAGTACAGTTAATCTTCAGAGTTAAACCACACCTACAGTACGTGCACTTTAATTTTTGACCAATTACAAAACACTTAATAGTTCATTTTGTGTTGCAGTATATGTTCTCTAACCCTTTTTGCCTACCAGAATTCCTTGCGGTTGTTTTGCTACTGAACTGTAGTTTATCTAGTGAATTCTTTTCTTAATCTTTTCTTTGCAACCAATCATGGTTTCTTTCCAGATAAAACAAACACATCTTACGAAATACACATTTTGTAGTCCATCTGCTGGACACTGTAGTTTTAACTGGCAGACTGTTAACAGTCACTTTAAGCCACTCTTTGCTGTTTCATTCACTCAAATACCCATCCTTCCACATTAATATCAGTGCTTTCTCTGCCTTATTAGACCCAGACTGGATACTACATTGACTTGCCCCACCACCTTGTGGCACAAATTGGTATTACAGGCAAATGTGGTCCTATTGTGGCCCTATTTTTTACTTCAGCTAGTATTGCTTCAACACACAATATCCAACACAAAGATGCTTTCAACATAAAGTTGTGGTTTTTGTAAGCTTTAGTTAATTTTAGAAGGCTATAAACTAACAGTATCAAATTTGACAATAAGAATCATGGAACATCAATGATACTTGTGCCACCTACCAGATGTTTGGTATCATTCCTAAGACAAAATTTTCTATTTTTAGAAATTACTGAACTATTTTTCTGACATGATTCCCTTTCTTTCCTTGTCATACTGTAACTGTGCATCTACAGTAACAGATAAACAATTTGAATACATTTCAATTTTGTGATAATGACAATCTGTGACCTGCTAAATTACTTAAAAATAATATAAAACTTTTATATGTAATAATTTTGTAATAATAATTTTGTTTTAAAATGTTATCTCTTCAGGACCCCTCTTATAGTGGACCCATTTACATTGCCCATTACAGTAGCTTTGCACGATTCACGCTTCAAAATAATCTTTAGATATCTTATATTGGGGACATGCTCAAATAGTCAAATTTGCTTAGGAAGGTTCCTAACTGAGGGAATGGACCCAGAAGTATCTCGTGGCAGTCAGAAGAAGAGCTGTTTGAATTCTCTGACTAATGTAGGACAGGTACTTTAGTGCTTCCTGTAGCACAGGATCCACTGGACCATCCATAGCAGTGCAAATGTTAATTGTAAGTGTGTTTTCCATGACCATAACCTGCTGATATGTTTTCAATTTTCAACTTCAAGTTAACTCTTAACATTATGCTGCTGTGATAAAATCTGCTTCTTATCAAAGTATTGTCTTGCATGGAGAATGCAGATTTATACAACTTTTATTAATCAGTATACAGGCTATATTAATTGATCAAAGAGCATCTGAGGTTTGCTATAGTCCAGTTTTTATTCGTTATGTCTTTCATACTGCCAGTCTTGACAATTGTCATGAACTAATTTTTTCTTCGGGTTAGCTCAGACAAGTCATAGTTGCAGGGAATTTTACTAGGGTCCTAGAAATCCTTAACAAGGAGGAGGTAAGGAGTTACACTCAATCAGTCTCCAGCAGGAAATTAGAAAGTACAATTTAACTGATTTCATTTTTTATGTTAATGTTCCTTCCTCTTAAGAAATCCCGCCTTGGGGGTTCTTGATCTGCATGAAACAACACGGTAACAACACATGGGGTGAAGTAAGATGCGCATTTTGTAGTCCATCTGCTGGACACTGTAGTTTCCACTGGCAGACAGCTGCCATCACACTGTCAGATGCACTCAGATACTCTGAGCACCTGCTTATTGTCCTACTGAATTCTCCTTCACATCTTTCCTTGACCTCATGACATTTTCCACCAAGACTGAGTTAGACAAAGGAAGCAGATGGTTATGTTTTGGACTATTCCGCCCTACCTTGAGTCTTAGTGCAGCCTCTCAGTTCATCCTCTCTGTCTGAAACAAGATGTTTTAACTCCTGTCCCTTTAAGCCAACTTTCTTCTAAATGGCT
Organism: Heterochromis multidens; assembly: GCA_015108495.1. Lineage (NCBI taxonomy): Eukaryota > Metazoa > Chordata > Actinopteri > Cichliformes > Cichlidae > Heterochromis > Heterochromis multidens. The sequence continues at coordinate 3,370 of VUQS01031920.1, read as the reverse complement.
GCCCCTCACAATCAGAAAATTTGAACAGCAGGAATATCCCCTCTCTGTGACATCATACAGAGCCAAGAATAGAAAAAAAAAACTGCCTGACACACAGCATTTAGTGCAGTCTGAAGCCTGAGCTTTTGGCTCACAGGGATTACTTGTACATACACTGACTTAATTTTTTGAAACTTGGCCATGTTTAATAAAAGCCTTCAGAATTGGATCAGTATGAAACCATAGCAGGACCAGTGCAAGGTGTTATAAAGTTAATTAAGGATAAATAATTCTTCTTTTAAACAAACTGGAGTAATCTGCAAACATTTCTTATTTTAATGTCACAATTACAATAAAAGTATTTATGAATGTACAGCTGACGCACACATTTTAGAATGTGTGAATCTGAGTCATGGCACTCACCGCTCCAGAGGAGTGTTCTCCCCAGATGAAACAGTTCAGGATGAAGCAGATTCCAAAAACCACAGCAGGATACAAAGTTGCTGTCTGCACGACAAATAAAACAAAAGCAGTCTAAGCCTCACTGCTCCCAGCAACACTTTTACATTTATATCCATATTAAGTGGGTAGCCTTACGTATGAGTCTAAATAAATATATAAATATATATATTAGTTATACAGAATTAAAAATATTCATTACTGGTAAGAGGCATTTTTTTCACACTGCTGCGGGAACCTGAACTCACACAGAATGCTCCTTTCCTCCATCGATGACCCTTCAGTGTGCGATACAGTCTGCCAGCAAAGTAGCCACCAAATACACTGGAGGAGAAACATCCACAGGACAAAGTAGTGTAAAAATCAAAGAATTCTGAAAACAGACTGCCTCTCAATCCCTTAACTGGGTTTTCTTAATGAGGTTTAGACAGATGAATGTGGCTCCTACCCCATGAACATGAAGAGGAAGCAGGCAGTGGTCATCAAGGCTCCTCGACTAGATGGAGACAGCATGCCCAACATGGCAACAACTAAACACACATGAGAGTTAGATGAGAAGATTGACAGCACTCCTGTGCTGATAGCTAAACACAAAGCAAGCTAGCAGCAGCTCTTCTAAAGTGTTTTGTAATTAAATAAAAGAAGCCTTCACATATTAATCAGAATAAAAACAGAGACTGTGTGGTTTTATCATTTCTCAGAAGAGCCACGTATGCCCTGGAGTAACATGGTATTTGGCAAAATTTGTTATAGTTACATGAACACCAACAATTTGATGCGCTCAGCAGCTCTGCTGTGAAAAACATGGATCCATCATCTTTTTCTCAACATGAAACAGGAAATGTTCAAACCATCAGGGAGCTGAGCTGCACGAAACTTTCATGACTAGCCTATTCACTATTCAGTGAGCATAGTTAAGATTCTAGTTTCTGTCATCTACTGACCCAAATCCAAAGTTTTTCCAAACAGGACTGAGTGTAAATCCCTGTCTTTGTTGCAAAGTTATGTTGTAAACACTGTGACAATCATTAAAAAAACAAAAAACAAAACTGAAATAACCCCATGCTGGATATTTTTCAGATATTTTTTTAAGACACAAACTACAACTATTAAAGTAGATAATGAATATAAGCCTGATGTTGCATTAACTGTTTGAAACAGATATAAAAACAAACAGTAAAAGAACCAGATAAATGTCATGACTAACAACAGTTACCTTTAATTAATGAACTCACACCTCTTTAAAAGTTGTTCAGCTAAAATATATGGTAATTATCCACCACTGTCTCCCTCTCCTGCAGCAGCATTATATCCAAAGTCTGAAGCATTAAGAGCTGCACCTTTGCCACATAGTATGCAGTATTACAGGTGGATAGTGCTCCATTGCAACAATGAGGAGTTTCCACACCCAGTTGTTTTATATTTTCACACTTTTATCTTTGCTGATTCATATATGTAAAATGAGGCCTGGCACCATGGAATCATTCCTCGTGTTTTCCCTTTGTGAATAAATGACAGGAGTAGAACACTATGGGCTAAGCAGTTATATCAGTATTGTCAGGATCTGCAGAGAACTGATGATAGAGAAAACAAACTCACAGATTACAATGAGGACCATGCAAAACAGCTGGATCCCTGAGCCCAGCAGAGAGCTGAGGATCATGGGATACTGAGGTGGTCTGAAGACATCACCATGGACATTCTTCCAACCCGACTCCTCCATGGTGTCCTCCTAGTTAGAGAGGAGAGAAATGTGGTCAAGTAGTGATCAAATGAACATATGGAATCCAGAGGCAGTTGTGTATTTTCTTACTATGTCATCCTCTCTGTTGTAGTTAGCAATGTCCTTCCTCAAGGTCCTGATGATGATCATACTCAAAATACCTGAGAGAGGAACGGCAGAGAATGGAAGACAATGGCAATATTTAATATGCTGTCGTAACTTACGAATGATTTCCTGCATATCCTGCACCTGTCTATTGTAATAACTGTGCAAACTCGCACCAGCAAAGGTCAGTGATGACACAGGCTGATGGAACAGGCGGCCAGTGTTCAAAAAGGTTATCCAGGTGCTTTTCCTTATGTTAACCAGTGTTAACATGTTCCAAAGTAACACGTTACTGTAGTCAAGATCAGTAATAAAGATTTTTAGTACAGTAATGCAACACATTACTGTACTAAATTCAATCTTCTACTTTCTTTCAGCTGCTCCCTTTAGGGAGTGGAGCCTCCATCTCACCCAATCCCTAGCATGCTCCTGTCACACCAACCCTCTGCATGTCCTCCTTCACCACATCCATGAATCTTCTCTGTGGTCTTCCTCTTTTCCTCCTGTCTGGCAGCTTCATCTTCAACATCCTTTGTCCAGTATATCCACTATCCCTCCTCTGCACATGTCCAAACCATCTCAGTCTTGCCTCTCTAACTTTGTCTCCAAACCGATCAACCTGACCCGTCCCTCTGATGTACTCACTTCTAATCTTGTCTGCCCTCATCACTCAAATTGAAAATCTTAACACCAGCTCGACCTCCTGTCATTTTGTCAGAGCTACTGCCTCCAAACCATACATCATAGCAGGTCTCACTACTGTCTTGTAAACCTTCCATCTCACTCTTACTGCTACCCTTCTTCACTTCTCTTGTGCACTTTCATTGCTTTGAATAGTTGACACCAGGTATTTAAACTCATCTACCTTCACCACCTCTTCTCCTTGCAGCTTCACTGTTACGCCTGCCTCCCCTCTCATTCAAACACATGTATTCTGTCTTGCTTCTACTGACTTTCCTCCTCTCTCCATTACATTCCTTCACCTCTCCAGGCTCTCTTCCATCTGTTCCCTACTCTCACTACAGATCACAATGTTTGCAAACATAACAGTCCATAAGTACTCCTGCCTGACCTCATCTGTCAGCCTGTCCATCACTATTGCAA
>VUQS01031919.1:0-21824 GCA_015108495.1 Heterochromis multidens | reverse complement strand
TGTGTGAAAACCTTGTGAAGACTTACAGAAAACATTTGACCTCTGTCATTGCCAACAAAGGGTATATAACAAAGTATTGAGATGAACTTTTGTTATTGACCAAATACTTATTTTCCACCATAATTGTCAAATAAATTCTTTAAAAATCAGACAATGTGATTTTCTGGATTTTTTTTTCTCATTTTGTCTCTCATAGTTGAGGTATACCTATGATGAAAATTACAGGCCTCTCTCATCTTTTTAAGTGGGAGAACTTGCACAATTGGTGGCTGACTAAATACTTTTTTGCCCCACTGTACATATTAAAGCAAGTTTGCATGTATATTAATATGTAAATATAATTTAGTCATGTCATTTCAAAATTGTGAACAAAACAAAAACAAGTCAAAATGACAAGCAGAGACAAGCTGAACTGGATAAGAGAATTTAAATGACAGCACAGCTGAGAATCCAAAGTAATGGAAATAAATTTAATAAATCAAAGCGGCTGTGGCTAGGCAAAGAAGCTATGGCATGTAGCACTTCATTCATCTTTGATAGATTTAATAAGTAAAAACATATTCATAGCACACACACTCCCCCACATCCCCCCTACTTACTTGAAAAGTATCCGCTTTGCATCATCTCATCTCTCTTCACCTAGCAGTCTTCTGTCTCCTCAGATCTCTGAGAATATGCAAGAAACATGGTTCTGATCTCTGCACTTTGAGTTGATTGTAGTGTGATACAGGAAGAAAAGCTTATTTTTTTCTTTTTCTTTTCTTTTTTTTTTTTACCTGTGTGAATTTTAAATCTCTCGGGACAGAGGTGCAATGTAACTAATGCCTTAGATAAACTTAGCATTTTTTAAATCCCCATGGTATGAAAAATGACTTTTTGATATCGTTTTCCAAGAAGATTATACTAGGATTCTGCTTACTTTGAACTGAGTGTAGCCTTTTTTTCTCTGCTGCTCCTATATATGAACTGGAAACTTTGAATGACTCACATGACTTTGGGCATACAACTGTGACTGATGCTCCTCAGTAAGCTACAACAGGTAATGTGCTCATTGTTAAGCTAATTTTTATAGAACCAAACTGGTTATACCAAGTTTAGTGATTGATATGGAGATTGCCAGGACCACAACAAACAGCAAGGTTCTTTATAGGTCTAATATTTTTTTTCTACTTCCTAGTTTCCACTGCAATACCTTCTTAGCATAATTTGAATGACAATTCAGAAGCTTTTAAAATGCTTTGATGAATGAATAAATAAACGATGAATGAATAAAATAATGTCATATTTGTCTTTTAATCACTCCATTTTGTAGAATAAAAACAAAGACAAACTTTCCACTTTTAGCAGATCAAATGAAAAATAAACTGCCCCCAAGCTGTTAACATACATCATTTTGTACAGAGAAGGTCAATTATCCATGAATGACCAAAATCAAAAGTTAATGTTGTAGCACCCAGAAATTAAACCCCTTTCAAAGTCCATATAGGCAAGAATAAAAGCCTATTTGATGATACAACATGTATAAGTGACATATTTTTACACAGCTATTAAATAACTTGTTTTGCTATAAAATACACTTTGGTGGCAGTAAAACAGTTATGTAGGAATAAAAATTGCATGCCTGTCACGATTTTCATTTGTTTGAAGAGTGAAATATGTAAATGCCCAAATTCACAGCATTATTATCAAACCCTTTAGATTTTTTAAACTTGCAGACAGTTGAGGTCTCAACAGAAAATTAAAAATAAAAAAAGACAAAAACATCTTGTTTCTTCTTTGTCTGCCATCATTATTTTAAAATAAGTGGTAGAGTTGTAAAATGAAGTCCAGTTTTCACCTGATTTTTATGCCGATTTCTGACAGCTGTATCACAGCTATATGTTTTTCTTATTAGTCTAAACACAATAACTCCACAATATTTTTTAAAAATCTGTATTTTGTAAGGATATTGTCAAATAACAGACTGAAATATCCCATTTACATAAGCAGTCAGACCCTTCACTTTGTACTTGGTTGATTCACCTTTGGCAGCAATCACAAACTCAAGTCTTCCTTGGAATGAGCCACAAGCTTGGAACAGCTTTCTTCTGGGTTCTCCTGTTCTTGGCAGAATTCTTTAAGCTCATCCAGTTTGATGGGAAGTGTTGGTGTATAACCGTCTTGAGGCCTCTCCAGAGATGATCTTTTGGGTCCAGATTCTGACTCTGGCTGATCCACTCCAGGACTTTTGCAGTGTTTTCCAAAAGCTGCTCCTGTGTCTTAGTGGTATACTTTGGGTTGTTGTTGTTGAAATGTAAAACTTGTCTGACTTGCCACAGAGAAACATTGGCACCGTGTGATACTGCCATCACTAAGATGCCTCTAAGACTGTGTTTGACTGTGCGGATGTTACACAGTGCCTGGTGTAGTCCATATACACGACTGTGAATTGTGGCCAGATTGTTAAATTATGTATTTTCATCATATACACACTTTTCTTTTCATGGTCTGAGAGTTAGTCATGTGCCTTTTGGCAAACTTCCAGCAAACTGTCATGTGCCTTTTTGTGATGAATGGTTTCTGTCTGGCCATTATACCAGAAAGGCCTGATTGATGGAGTGCTGCTCTAATGGTTGTCCTTCTGTAAGTTTCTCCCATTTTCTCAAAGGAAATCTTGATCTCATTCATAGTGACCATTCGGTTAATCTTGTCTGACCAAGGGCCTTTATCCTCAGCTACCCAGTTTGGCTAGCGATCAGATCTAGGAAGTCTTTTGGTGGTTCTAAACTTCTAACATTTGAGAATAATTGAGGCTGTCGTCCTTAGAAGCATTTTTAATCTTTTTGAAATTTCACTGTATCCTTCCATAGATGTTTGGGGGGTTACATATCTCTATCTCATTGCTTGGTTTTCACCAGTTGTGAGACCTTAAATAGACAGGTATATGCGTTTCCATTTAATTTAATTAGGCACAGGTGAAGTCCAGTCAAGGTGTAGAAGGACCTCAAAACCACTGATAGAAGTAGAATGCACCAGAGCCTAATTGCAATTCTAAATAAGGTTTGAACACTTGTTTAGTTGGGATATTTCAGTCTTACATTTTAAATAATCATACAAAACACTGAATTGAATCAATTTTTTAAAAAAGTGTGTGTAGCATAAGTATGTGAAAAACTTTACTGGGCCTGAAAACTTCCCATGTGCAATTTACTACATCATTTCTAAATAGCAGACATGTATTTCATACTCAGCTACAAAGATACAAAATTATGGTTTGTAGCATATGATGTATAAATGAGGTGTCCAAAATGGGTGACCACTGGAAATATTTACTGAGCTATTATTGCCATAAATTTTGTTTGGCATCACATTATGAAAAATCAAAAATGTACAGTATATGTGAGTGTACTTCATACCTAACACTTTTATTTCAGTCAACTTTTCACTGTGACTGTGTGGCAATGCACAAAGAGGAAATTCCTTAAATCGCTTCCAGATCCACTGTCGCAGTGTATGCATCTGACTGAAAGAAACCAGGAGAAAAGTTCAAATAACCAGAAAGTTTCATCTCAGTCTTTACAGCAGTTGGTCTTCAGAACTTAATTAGCACATCTCAAACCAACACATGTTCACCAAATGTATGAAACATTTCCTAACAAGGAGAGTATACTATCCTCAAACCATGAGATATTGTGAAATATATCAGCTGAGATTTGATTCTCTGCTATTGTTAAACCACAATCACTGCCAGATGGTGTTTCTATTTCGCAGGTTTGTTTCTCCTAATAGATTACAATAGACAGATGTGCTTGCAGCCACAGATTAGTAAAAAGAATAGAAAAAAAAGCTTGCCATGCTCAGACAGAGCAGTTTAAAACTTTCAGAAGCTGGCCCTGGAAAAAAAACAGACCCCCTCCCCTTCCCCTTAATCATACCTAGTACCAAAATTGCATCTGGACTGAATTTAAAAAAAAAAAAACACAGACTGATGAGAGTGACTAAAATTCAGATATTTCAGAATGGATAGAGAGGAAATATGTATGTCTCAAATCAAGGCCCCTGTCATTTCTGGAGTATTACCTAGTATGCTTTATATCTAAGGTGCCTCTGGTACTTGGACAAAACTCTTACCGGTAGCACAATTTTTGCAGGGTTTGTCAAGCATGAAGCTTTTTATTGTCTGTTGGCTCAGCAGGCAGCCAGGCCTAAAATCTTTTTGCTTTGTGCCTTGTGATTGGCTTGTCAACTACCCAAGTGTGTTATTCCACATGAAAACTTCCCAAATTCTATCTTTTTAAAAAGATTTCTGCTATTATTCCCCAGTTGATAACCCTTCCACCAGCAGAAAAATAGTGAAAGCGGTTCAAGTTCTGCATGGTTTGAGAAGGTTCAGCATTGTTGGGCATGGATGGCATTTAGGAGTAGAAGGGCAGTGCCCTGATGTTGTGGCTTTTGGAGTGATATCCATATCCCCCTGGGATAAGGCTACACTGAAAGACACATTGAGTTTTCATGGTGCTGTTGCTTCTGAAATGGAAGAAAAATCAGGTATATTTCAGTTACCGTAAGAACAGTATTTCTGAGTTGGGAACAATTGCATTGAATTACAGTTATTTTAAAGAACAGTCATGCTTAAAACACATCAGTAGATAAATAGCATGAATATAGTAGTAGATATTAAGCCAGCTTTTGCACAAATTTGACCTTTGATTGCAGTTTGCATTTATATTTGAAATGAAATTTTTCAGAAGATTCTGTCTCCAAACTTGTCACATACTGATCCTTGATCAGGACACACCAAGACAGCACGGTGACTCAAGCAGCGCAGTGGCTCAGTGTTTAACACTGCTGTGTGTTTGCGTGGAGTCTCCCTGTGCTTACATCCTAGGTTGATTGTGCCATCATTGTTCCCTTTACGAAGACACTGATTGGAGATGGAAGGATAACAGCCAACAGAAGTCCATAGAAGGAGACAGGTATGTTGTGGGTGGCATAATTGCACAACTTGCCACTGCAAGACAGGAGTTGGAGTCCTGTCTATTGTTAAATTTTCCCAACTGCAACTAGCTCCTCCACAGTTTCTTATATATTTAAATATATATTCTTCTCTCAGTAATGCAAGTAAGATATAGCTTGTAATTTAGTTCCCCTTTTACTGATGTTCAATGCAATCCCTCATAGTCCTTCAGCTGCATGTGATGCATTTATTTCCCACATTGAGTTTCCTTTGGCTTACACGTCCTTCACACACATGCAATTATACGTATTTTGTGTTTGCCTGACATCAAATGGTACAAAGTATGTCTGTGGTGAGCAGTATGCTGCTGTTTTCCCAGGATTTAACAGTACAGTAATTCTGCTATGTGGGTAGCTTGTGTGCTGGCCTGTGAACTGAGGAATGTCCCATTGACCCTGAAATAACACAGTGAAATAAAGACAGTCATTGTTCTAAGCCACATTCGTGGTGGCTTGTTTAATGAAAGTCTGAAAAGTATTTGGAGTGAACATCATCAAACCTTTGTGCTATACGCCCCACAGCTAAAGTAAACCTCAGTTAGCACGAGCAAAAATGTCACTCTTTATATCATTATTCACCCTGATCATGTATACTAAGCACGTATACTAAGTGTAAAAATATTTAACTCATCCAGAGACTACTCTGGTTAATACATGCCATACATGCCACTATACTATGGTTATAATATTATTTGTTCAAGAAATCCTCAACGTGCGGTGTTTTAACTGAAATTCTTTCTTGCAATAGATAAATGTCATTTTAATGTTATATATGTTTTCCTTAAATCTAATGAGATTTGTATCAAGGGTTTGTAATGTCAGTTTAGGCTATGGGTTTCTTGTAAAAGAAAATATCTTAGAAGTAAAGAAAGTTTTTGTATCTGTTCTATTTCACGATTCATTTAGTTCTTGTGACAGTCACTTTTGACTTCCAAATAATCTGTTAAATAATGATAAAAGCTTTAAAAGCAGATTCCCCTACAAAACCAATTTTCTCATCAAAGCAAGCCATGTTGATTGGTACTGGTGCATGCAAGTTGTGACTTCAGATCATGTGCTGACTGACAAAAGCCAGGGAAATAACCTGAAAAAGCTGAAGATTTTCACTGTTTTGAAACCAGTTCATAACATACTGGTGTGATTTCTTTCCTCTTCATTGCTCTTGTTATCTTTCTGCTTTCTGCTTGTTACTGTATGTTACACTTGAGTAAAACAGGGTCACTGATTCATCTGATGGAGAGCATTTTCTCACTGTCTGGAGACAGCTGTTTCTTGGAAAGTGTGGAAACCGAAGCAGTCACCAGAAGAGCTGTTTACTGATATAATGTATTTTTCTGATGCTGGTGTCTTCTAAGGAGACACAGAGCACAGCACGCTTAAATGCCTCTCCATAGAAAGAAGTTTTGATGCATCAATTTGAGAGTTCACCATGCATGGAGTAATTAATACAAAATATGTTTAAAAGCGAAATGTCTGTTTATTTGTTTTTTCATTAGAAAAATGATCTCACTTACTTACTGCCAGTTGCACTAACTTACTGTCATCTAGCATCATCTTTTAGGAAAAGAAGAAAAAAAAAGAAATTAGGATGTTGGTTAGGCTGATGTTGTAAATGTTCAGGTTCAGAGCATTGGGACTGCTGTATTTTTGCACTGGCTTCACATAATTTGGCAAACTAACACACCTGACTCATGGTAAACCCTCAAGCTTTGACACACAGGTATCATGACTAATAAATATTACTGCTTTTTAATTACCAGGCAGTCATTTCTGAAGTAATTTACAATGCTGTACAAATGGCTTTGTAAAGTTTACCAAAAGGGTTACAGATTTTAATGCATTGTTAAATAAGTTCCAGGTATTGCTTGTATTTAAAGCTTCTGGTAAGGCCCAAATCTAAACAAAAGGGTCACTCAGTCCTCGAATTTAGTGATGCTGAGATGGAAAACAAAAAATTTCTGTATTATGATCACTTTATAAAAATCACAATTCAACGCTTTCATGCAAAAACCTTTTCCATTTTGTGGCTCTTTTAATACTGCAGGTCTTTACTTGCAGACTGTTTGAAACATAGGGATAAATGTGTGCAGACAGCAATCACAGCAGCCTCAAACTCTGGTAGCAAGAAAGGTCAAGCAGTCTAACAGTGCTTAAAACAAACAACAGAAAATTCTCATGGGACCCACAAACCAGCTACTATCTCCATTTCAGCAGTTTCTTTATATCCTTGCTTAACAGCTTACTCTCCAATCAGATGTGTAGGGCAAATGTGTCACATCTAGTCTCACACTGTTGTGTTACTCTGTCTGCAGCAGGTTTGCTTTTATTTCATAGCTCATAAAAGTTAGGGAAGGATGGCTTTGCAGCTTGCTGCAGGTGCCACTGCTGCACTAGATAAAGATTTAGCTCAATGAGATTGTTACCCCCCTGACACATACACACAAGCCTCCACGGCAAAACAATCTGCAGAGAGAATGACAGACACACATATCTATTGCAGTCCCTCTTCTAATAAAGGTCGTATCCCATTGTCAGCATGAAATAGAAAGTTTTATTTTGTCATGATGATACGGGCAATAATGTTTATTATGCATTTAACATACTGTATTAATTAGGTTTTGGGGGCTTAGCTTCCTCATCTTTAATAAGTTTGACTAATTCCTTTTTGCTTGCTGCTGTTGTCATTGTGATTATTGCTGTGGTGTGATTGTTGCTGATAGTTTTATTTGATGCTGCTGGCTGTCACTAGGTATAATATGACTCAAGACAAAGAAGTGCAGACGTCTAGCACTCAGTCTTTCTCATGTAAGGCACACCCACTCATGTTATTCTATTCAGAAACTGTGCCAGCAGTGCTTGTTAACATTCCTCAGATACTCTTCTCACCATTTCTCTGCTGGTTTTTGCACTTAATAAATTTGCACAATTGTACATTCAAATTAGCTGCATTTCAGCCCCAAAGGTTTTAGGTGACCATTCATAGCTGACAGCTAAACAAAGGTGAGAACCTAAATGGGAAAATTAAGTCACTTCCAAGAATGAAAGCCACTTCGATTATGCTTGGTTAAACCAATAAATTAATATTTATCACCTGGAGACTTCTTCATGGTCTCAAGGCACCGTTTTAACAAATAGTATTATATTATAACAAATCGATACTGACCAAAAGCCTGCTGAATGATATGGTTGTTTCTGATATTATCTAATAAACATGTTTGTAACAAGTTGTACATACAGTATAAAAAATAATGGAATATACTGAAGTCATAATATAAGTGGTTCAAATAAATAAAAATGAGTAAGTTCTTAGTATTTTTTTCTCTTTAGATGTTACAATTTCAGGAAACTTCTGACCTGTTTCTGTCACAGGATTTTACTAAATTGTCACAATTGACAGATTTTAACTGGCAAGCACAGACCGATAAAACACCTTCTTGTCGGAGCCCAGTTGCCTTTTTACAGAACTGTTTCCCTGCCTGGAGCCACATTTTCTTGGAAAGTGTGTGTGAGGGTGAAACTGCTACAACAACAAACAGAAATATGCTTTTTCATTTGAAAGATAGTGCAGCACGGTGGCCGAGCAGGCTTTTATGATGCCTCTTTAGCCAGCGAAAAATGGCAAGACTTGTGTGAATGTATGTGTGTGAGTTTGTGTGTATTCAAAAAGCAAGAGATTCAGTTGATTTGCAGTGAAGAACCAGGGCTTTAGGTGTAATAAGCTGGATTTTCATTGTGAGGACGCTGTCAAAACAGAACCGGCAAAAAGCCTATAAAAGTTATTTACTACCCTGTTATAGACTTACATACTGTAACCAGTGAGACGGAGCAATATACAGTTTAATGCTACAGTGATTATAAACTGCAAGCATATATAAACAGAAATGCACCAGCGCAACCAAGGACTGAATGTGATATATATGACCACAAGATATGCACTTTAAGGCATTCTAGACAGTCTGAAACATAATAAATATATAAATATTTGCATAGAAGATCAAACGGTTTTATCTAAGACGTGTTTTAGCAGCACTTGTAAGCCATTGAGGTGAACATGAGGAGTAATGGTTATTTACAGGCTTTCTCTTCAGTAAGCACAGATTAAAGAGAAATGGAAACAAAGAATATATTGTAGGAAAAATGTAAAGAAAAAAAAGAAAAAATGATTAAAGTCTGATATCCTTCAGAATATTTTTATTAACAGACAGATGAATGATACAGAGTTGTTGTTTCAAAGAATTTAAAGTAGATATTCAAATTTAAACCGGTTCTAAAGATGTGTTTGAAAGGGGAAAATTTGAATTGGTACACTTCACAGTATTCAATTTGATCTGGCCTTGGTGGCATTCTGGTTGGCCTCTGCAAATTAACCTCAGAGTAACACTTTTGATCTGCTTGATATTTATACTGGTAAAAGCAGGAGCATGGGAAATACAGCACATTGACATTCCTCTCCCTATCTGATAATGAAATTGCTTAGCGCTATTGCATCCTTTCAAGCATCACACTGTGCTCGCTCATATGGATTTAATCCTGTTGAGAGAGGCTGTTGCTGAGGGCATTCGGCACAATGCCAGTTTGAAAGTAATCCATTGAGTCTTAAATAACATGGCCTCTTTCAAGTATAACTGTCTGAATCAGCTTATTGGAAGATAATAATCAAAACTGATTATTATTTTGAAACATTTCAAATATGTCTATATTTTCCATTGCTTTGAATGTAATATACATTATAATATGACATTAACTGGCATAAGAAGTAAACATACTCCTATAACATCCAAATCCTATACACAGATCTCAGGTACCAGTAACTTACAGGAATACTTAAACTCATAGGCCATCATCTCAGAAATCCAGACGAGAACAAGTCAACAGTCAATTTCAGATATTAGATCATTATCTCAAAAGCCTGGAGTGCTGTGTATTTAATTGTACCATCTATTTAGCTGAAAATGAAAAAAGTATAATTCTTGCTGTTGAAACAGTAGATAACACAATGACTTCAATATGACTGGAGGATTTTAACAACTAACAGATTATAATTTTATATAACAGATCTGATGACCATCAAATGTCCTCTGTGCTTCTAGTGGAGTATTACTTGTAACCAAAGTGACTTGATTTATCTTACAGAGCTTCATTATGCTTTGAACCCCATCTGGTGATGAATCATTTTACAGGTTGGGAGTTAATATTTTATATGTGAAATGCTTTATACTTACATTTGAATTTCCATCAAACAGCTGATTTTTAATGAATGTTAAAGACTTAATAATAGGTTAAATTAACAAATTTTGTTTTAACATAACCTGCAATTATTTCAAATATTTGTCATCATATTTTAAAAATAAATCCCATGTATGTTTTAATTTATCTTTTGTGAATGCGAATGTGTCATCTTATACTACACATGACAAAATTCTAAAATGTTTATTTTAGTGTAGTGTGAGTAGTCAGGTGCAAAAGGTCAGGAGTCTACAGATTTTGTTCAAATTAACACACTTTTCCTTTAGGGTTGTGTGAATTAGTTTTGCAGCATGTAAATGATCCCCAAAATGCTGATGGAGCCATAAAGAGTAGTTTTCAAAAAAAAAAAAACAAGCTCAAACTTACTGGACAATAGACTCTGAAGGTTCCCTGTGGTATCAGACTTGAAAACCTTAGCAGCGGAGACTTTAAATCCAGTCAGATGCAAGCTTGAGCCATCACAATCAGACTTATTACAGTACATCCCCCAACTCACTCACCAGTTCATGGTTTGTCTTTCCTTGCTATTTCTGACCCAGGTGTCTCGACAAAATAATTTGGTTTACCTACTCATTTCTATTGCATCCAGTACATCCTCATCTGTTCCCTTCCTGTCTAATATATGAGAGACAGAGGATGTTATTAATTTATCTTTGAGTAGTCATAATGTTTTGCTGGAATGCTGTATATTATGTGAGTAACTGATTATAGTATTAGACAGTTTGCAAATCATAATCTGAAAAAGATTGTTGTTTTGAGTCTACAGTACTGTGCAAAAGTCTTGAGCCACCCCTCATTTCTTTGTATTTGGCTAGGAAAATGGGAACTAGGTGCAGCAATTGAAGCATGTGCAAAGATACATGCAGTGTATAAGGTAAAAACTGAATTCTAACTAGTTTGAAAGTCAATATTTGATGTGACCACCTTTATTCTTCAACATAGCCCAAACTCTCTTAGGCAAGCTGTCTTATAATTTCTTTAAGTAGTCTTCAAGAATAGTTCTCCAAGCTTCTTGAAGGAAATTCCAATGCACTTCTTTGGATGTTGGCTGCTTTTTGTATCGTTCGCTTTCAAGATGATCCCAGTGCTTTGATAAAGTCCAAGTTCTGGGGAGGCCAATCCATGACTGATAGTGTTCCATTGTATGTTTTTCTATCTAGGTTTGCTTTTACTGCCTTGGAAGTGTGTTCAGGATCATTTTCATGCTAAAAAATGAAGCTGTTGCCAATCAGATGCTTTTCAGATGGTATTGCATGGAGGTTTAAAATTTGATGGTACTTATGTGTTCATAAGTCCATCAGTTTTGACAAGATCCCCAACACCACTGACTGAAATGCAGCCCCAAATCATACCTGCCACTTGTCCAATTTTCTCAAATTATTTTAGGGCACACTGCACACCATGCCAGTAAAGTTTAACATAGCTTACATTTGAAGCCAGATTTTTGTGGCAATTTGAGGAGCTGCATAGTTTGACACTTATACAAAATTTTCCATAATAGTGTAATTAGAGTACATTATTACAACAAAGTTACATACTTACTCTACAAGATTATAACATCCCACATCATAAAGGAAGAATGAAAACACTGCAGGCTCAGAAAGATTGCATCTTCCTTTTCAAGTCACTCATTCTGGTTGGGTGATGGAGCTGACAGGGTTATTTTTAGACAATGAAAATATTCTATGATTAATGGTTCAAAACAAAAACTCCATCTCAAGAAAGTCTGTGTTCAGAGGACTGTAGCTGGGGAGCTGATAGTCAATCTGAGCTGACACCACTAAATTAGTGCTGTTATCATAGATGTATTATAGAGCCCAGCCCTTAGTTTTTCACTGCACAAAATAACACCTTAAATCAACCTTAGAGGCATGTCATTTGTGACAGTGCCTCCTGTAGAACGGCTCCACCAGTCTGATCTCGGTGGGTGAAAGCTCATACACAGAAAATTCAGAAGCACCTTAATGGCGCCTTTTTGAACTGCTCACCTGCAGTTCAGCGTAGACTGTAATTGACACAATATATCTCACCTTTTCAGTTTCTGTCTGGAATAAAAAAGGAGAGGCTCCTTGAGAGACCTTTTCTTCCGGTCACCAGTATGTAGAGACATACCTCAAAAATTTAAATGCATTGTAGGTTGAACTTGTAGAGCTCCCTCATCTGCTGTGCTGTGTTATATTTCAGCAAGGCTTGACAATACTGGTGCATCAAAGCTCACATGAAAAGGCTCCATTTTTGTCTGCCTTGCAGGACTATTGTTGAGTGCTCTATCTCATATATCTGCTGCACTCATTTTGGTTCCTTACAGTCACACATTGTTCATTGTCACTGGTTTAAGAGATATTAATAAATGTGATTTCTCTATCTTCCACATGTATTTGCAACTGTGTTTGACTTGAGCTGAATGATTCCATAATTTCCTGTATGACCAAGCCTATTGTAATAAAGCTGAATGGCTGCCAGATTAGGTTTTTGTGATATTTTTCTTTCTAATAGTTATTTTGAAATACTCTGAAGACTTCACTGAGTCGGGTCACATCTTTCAGTCAGACTAACATCTGTCTGTATCTCTCCTTTTCTTTGATTTTCATTTCAGATTCAAAATGCAGATGATGTTTTGATTACTCCTTTGGAAAAATTTCGTAAGGAGCAAATCGGCGCTGCGAAGGTAAGAGACCACCTACATGTGCAATTAGAAGCTGAACAGCGTAGGGTATTTCATGTATTCTGACACCCTCACCTCTTCTCCTCACCCCCTTCATTTTCACTACAGTATGTAAATCATTAATTAAAAGTAAAATATGACACTACCAAGAGAAGTGCCCTGCCCCTAATTAATGAAGCTAGTGGGGGGTATAAACAAATATGTCACTCTGCAATTGTAATATTAAAAGATATTAACACATTTTAGTTTTCTATAGTGATAGCTTACATTTCGTGAAAAGTTGTATGTTAACCTAAACAATTATCTTTTTTGGACACATTTATTATTCCTGCATCTAACTATGTGTGTTACTTACTGTGTGAAAGCCACATTAAGACTACAATAATCTATTCCACACTGTATTTCATTTCATGTATTTTTATGCAAAATATCTACTTTTTTGAAAAGTGCTGTTCTTTCTGTGTGAAAGGAAACAAGGGCTTTTAACATGCGCTACACAATGAAATTATAGCTGTAAACTTTCAGTATCTAATATATTTCACATTCACCCCTTTTATAATCAGATTACTTTAAACCTGATACATATAATGCAGTCCTCCCTAACCTATTGCATATAGACTTTTGATATCAGTAGGGGTTCTGCAGAGTGTTGCTTGAAGGCATCCTGGTTTCACAGCGGACATGTTGAGGCTGAAGTTAACTGCAAAGAACAGTGTGGGTTTGTTGCCACAAGCCATGCTTTCATTCCTGGCCAACGCAAAGGCATAAAATGAAAGTACAGCAGCTTGTTTGTGGTTATTCCCTTGGTGAGATCACACATGAACAAGCTGGTAGAATTCAAGCCTTTGCACAGCTCTCTCACAGAGTTTGTGAGTCCATTCCTAACTTTACATTGAACTAGGAATTATTTGCACATCTTTACACAACCCTGACCCCTGTGACGGTCAACCTAACCTCAAAGCCAGACTCTCACATTTTGATTTATTTCACATGACTTGACAGCCACTGGTCTGTAAAAGCAGTCACCTTACTGTACTTCCAAAATAATGGAACCATTTCTCTTCACAGCGCTGAGGTGTGAACATAAATCATCTCCTTTTTCTGTCTAGACTAAATAACCGTTGTCACTTCATGTCTTAGGCATCACATGTATCTACCATAATGAAAAAGCACATTTTGCTTCCATTTCTTTCTCTCACTCTACCCCATCATAGTGTTCAGTGTTATTGCATTGACTGTCTATGTTTATAAAATGGTTTCTTAAAAGCCACAGCCCTCGTCACTCCCACTGCTGCTTGTTTCCTCCGACCACTTTCTCCTAATGGCTCTCTCCTCCTACGGCCTATCCCCCGCTAAACATTAACCCAACTAGAGTGAGATAAAAGGCTGACATCACGAGTGGCTGAGCAACTTTCCACTGTTCCGAGAATCTGGAGAGATCTGCAGGCTGTCTGACCCTTCCAGTTACTGCGTTTCATGTCTGAGAACATAAGATGGACAAATTGGGAGCTCTTGCCTTATATGGGTGTGCTGCGAGTAATCCCAAAGAGGTTATGTACCACTGTATCAGCTTTTTAGGCACAAGCACACTTCCATAGCAGTAACACACAAGCAGATTGACTGCAGCACTATAGGACATATTAGGCACGGTCTGCTTAGCACAAGGCTGATCCAAATGTTTGGAATGAACCCCCTCAAACTTGGTGCAGTCTACTGTAAATACACATGCTTTGAGAACTCAAACAATCATGTATTTTCACTGGAGCACCATATGTGCTGGCTGCCAAACTAGTATGTAGAACTGAAATTGTTGTTACACTTCGTCTTTTTACTCTCAGGTATATGTTTCTGTTACTTTCCCAGGCAAAAAAACAATACTTTCAGAACTGAAATAAGAATTGAAAATTATCCTGGTTTCAGTTTATTTTTACTGTTTTCTGTCACAGTGACCACAGTTTACTCAATGAAGAGTAAACATGATGAACAGTTTGCTTTGTTCATCATGTTTAGTGTTCATCTACTAATTTTATAAAGGATCTATAATTTTAATTTCTCAACATTGTGCCTAGAGTGTCTCATAGATCTGCTGTTAAATTAGAACTATTGGAGGTAAACTGACTAAAGCTTTGTGTGCACTATTTTTTTTTAAGACCTTGAAATTTAAATAGACCCCAGGGACATTTTGTCAAGAAAATACCAGGGGGTGTCTAACTGGTGGGTGGCATTCTTCCTGTCTGAAATTTTGACACAATTATATTCCCTTCAAAGATTGTCTTCAACATTAGGGGCACTATGGGGGTCCCACACTTGCTGAGTGTGAGGAATTAGTGCAAATAGACCCAAATGGGATACAGATGGCCACCAATAATTTGCAAGGTCCTACTGCACAAAGCATGGTTAGACATCAGATGATTCTTGACTAGTTATGGTCTCCAAAGGCAGATATGATATTTCCATCTATGCTTCAAAATCCCAAAATATTCTACCGAAGATGCTGCTGAGTCAAGGAATCAATTGAAGTGGCCTGGTGATACAGTTGCCGACTGTGGGCAAAACATTTATAATCATACATTTAGGAACAGTATATTATTATACTTTTATTAACCTTGGAATTTTACAATCAGTTACTAGATGTAGGTAAGTGCCTTTTTTCATACACTTGACTAAGAACCTTTACTTGTATCCAATATATCTTAAGTTGTGTTAAAATACTGGAAAACAGGGCTAGGCCACAGGCAGTATAAAAGATGGATATAGCTACTGTGATGTCATCCACTGGCTTCTGAGGTCCTGTTTTGAAGCCTCGAGATTAGTGTTTTCACCGTCGGCATCTGCGTTTCAAAAAACAGGATATAATGAAGAGGGGTGGGTCTGACTGTGAAACTGCTTGTTCATTGGCTTTTCATTTACCAATCAACAGCTAGAATACAAGATTGAATTTTTTGTCTTTAAATCTCCTCTAATGTATTGCAGAGTGTGACGACCTTGTGTAAAACCATAGAGTAGCTAATTATAAAGTGCATTTAAACAATTTTAAAAATTACATTTTATTTAGGAAGTTTCAAGAGTGTCCAACTTACCCCTAAAATGTTTTGATTTTTTTAATCCAGAAGTAGCTAGCTACTGCCATTAGCCATTGCTAACAACAAGCCAACAGTTAGTATGGCAACTAATGGAAAGAACAGATTTGGACCTGGGGTCACGGCAGTGGGAAAGGATGAAGAGTTCTCCTCTGAGCTCACCATTTCGGTCCTCTCTGCCTTGACTGAAACTGGCTTGCTCACCTGGCACTGGATTCCAGTATTGACAATCCAATGCTCCATGCGCTACAGCATGGAGGTGGATTTTATGTGTTTTTATCTTACAGACTAGACATTGTCTGGCCTTACAAGAGCCAAAGACGACAAACTCCCTTTACTTTTGTCCTGCTCTTAAAAGACTGGGTGTTAAAACACTCATCACAGCTATGAAAATATGAAGTGAGCATACCTCTTACCAAAAATATTTTTCTTGTTAGGTTTATTAATTTTTCCATTTCCCCCTTAAATTCAAAATCAGTAACAGCACAAGTGATTATGGTGTCAACACTGTGGCACAGATGTTTACAATAAAGAGTGTGACCTCTCAGAACATTAGTATCTATGAATGCATGGGAACAGGCAGCCTGATAAAGAATTAGTTAGGGGATTATTATTGTGTTGTTAAACTTCAGGCTTCACAGAAGAGATGTTTCCTCTCAAATATATAGTGGTATCTCTTCATCTGGTGTATTTAAAGGGCCAGTTCATCCAAATTACCAAAGCTACTATACTGGAATTTGACAAGCTTCAAATATAGGTATCATTTCCCTACACAGCACACAATGGTTGTTTTTAAGTAATCTTCTAAGCCATTTTTTACTATGTGCATTTATATTGACCATAATAGAGATAAGTAGCAAACTAATAAAATACAATAAAATTGAAAGGTAAAATAAAATTAGGCCATGGATTGGTTTCCTTCTGTCCTTATTTTTTTGAGTCACCAGCTGCCATTGGACTGAAGTGTGACAAAAATTATGTTATCATTTTACATAATTATTGGGATGTTGAAGTTCCCGTCCAGGCTCCTTTCTTGATATACTGTATGAAATAGAGTGTTTTTAATATTAATTTATGTTTTTTTTTTTTTCAAATAAAAAAAGTACATGTGCAGACTTCCGGTTTCCACATAAACAGACAAACCTGCAGTTTTGTCACAACTTGGCTCATAATAAAAGAGGAGAAAGCACCATTTTGTAGCAGTTTAACAAAGTAATGTCCATCCATTCTCTTCCGCTTATCCAATTCAGGGTCGCAGGAGGGCTCGAGCCTATCTCTGCTGCCATAGGGCAAGAGGCAGGGTACACCTGGACAGGTCACCAGTCTGTTGCAGGGCCAACACAGTCACATTCACACCTATGGGCAATTTAGATTCACCAATTAATCTAACCCCTCTAACTCCATGTGTTTGGACCGTGGGAGGAAGCCAGAGTACCTGGAGAGAACCCACACAAACATGGGGAGAACATGCAAACTCCACACAGAAAGGCCTTGGCCAGATGGTGGAGTCAAACCCATGACGTTCTTGCTGTGAGGCAACAGTGCTAACCGCCGCACCACCATGCTGCCCTAGTAATGGAATAAACAAAATTAAATAATTTAAATACATGACAAAAATGTAAAATTGATTAAGTGTGAAAGGCAGTAGAATCAGTAGTATAGGATGTACTTGACAGTGGACATAGTTTGTCTGAGGTGCACAAAAACAACATGAAGGAACTAAAAAGAAACTGAGAGGGTAAATACAGGGCAGCCAGGTGAGTTGAGTGCCAGCACCAGTTTTATAGCCTGCCCAGCCAGGTACCTGAAACACATGAAAGAAAAGAAAGTTGAGAGTAAAAACCAGGGGTCATCACAGCCTCACACTTGTCATACTAGGATTGCACAAGAATTTTAATGCTATAAAATCCTGTTCCCTGGCACAAACCTTCAGCACATCCAAGCTTCCTATTGTCAACAGAAGATTTTGAAAAAAGGCCTTCTGGTTTGACACAAAGTAGCAGTGAGCTAAACTCCAAATTTCAAACAAAGAGAGGGTGCCCTGTCCTGGCAAACTCCATAAACAAACATCCTGCACTTACTGATGAGTATACTTTTTAATATTTATTAAAAATTTATATTATAAATGGCCAGTTCTGATACAGCAAAATGGTACCAAAGAAAGAAACCCTCAAATGATAGACATAGTGATTGTAATTGATTGTTACAATTATATCCAATATATTAATTGTTGATGAACTAATTAATTATTCTTTGATCTTTTAACTACACTGTGCTTATAGACTGTGGTTGTGTTTGTCCACTATACAAGAACGGCACACTCATCCCAGCTGTATTAAAATAAAATCCATTGTATAATCAATGAAGGAAGTGCTGCCCTGGTTACTGTGCATTGGATAAAAAAGGTTAGCAGCCTGTCAGTTATTAGTGTATTAGTGATCTATCAAAAAAATGCACATGGCGATGAGGTAAGAAGAACAAAACAAGCTTTGAAAACACTTCTCCTAAGAAATTAAGATGAAAGCACTGCAGATGATACTCAGACTCAAACTTTGTGGTGCAAAAACAACAAAATGCATGAATAATGTGATGCAGATTAAATATGTTTCTTTTCGTTATTCTCATATCTGTTCCATCACATCCCACTGTGCCCTACCCAATAAAGCAGAAACGCTATTAAAACAATCTTTCGGAAAGTAATTACTTTTTCTCCTGATCATCAGAATTTCACAAGGCAGTAGACCTTGAGAGGTTGGTCTTTACCTGTTTGAAGGCAGCAGCCATCCACTGTAAATATATCAGATCTTGCCTTTTGCGAAGGCAGTATATTAAATCAGATTATATACAAACAGTAAAATCATCCTGAATTGAATTAAAAGTAAAGCAGCAGTATAAGGCATTATTTGTAATATGTATTCTTTTCAAATCTGTACTAAATGTTTAATCAGAGTTCTCAATGCCTTTGGGTTCTGTATAGCCAAATGGTGTTGAAAAGAATCTAAATAAACCAGTAGTTAAAGTTCACAAAATAATACAGTTTTTAACCTTCAAAGTTAGATGCAGCCACTATTACAATACACTGGAATTAGAGATGCCACCAGAACTGATACTTAGTAAGTTTCATCCAAATTCACTAACGTGTCTAGGAGGAGTTAGGGAACACACATACATACATATGCTACAATCATTATAGTAAGATGCTTAAGCTAACATAACTCACATCAGTAGGCTACACAGCAAGCATACTAACATCAGCAAAATCTAATTTTAGCATTTTAGCAGTGATTTAAAACAACTTTTTAATACAGGAGTTTATGGTTGAGCACATGGGATAATCTTTTTTTTTTTTTAATCATTGTATTGAATTGGGTATTGAAAGTTGTGTAACTCTTCATCATATCCGTAACTGGAATCAAATGTATAACAACCATTTTTAACGGTACTTATTTAAAAATATGGCTCTATTAGATGCATAACCCTGCTAAAGATACTGAATAACTTGCTGTTACCTCAAATGTAATTTAGGTGGCCTGAGAGAACTTCTTAGTCATAGACTTAGTCATGAGCAACGCTGACCTATGATATAATCCAAAACAAAAAGTCATCTTATTAGTAAGTTCCAAATGTCCAGATGCTTCAAGTTGTTTTTCCCTATTTGTTATCTTTAGATTAAGTGGTAGAGAAAGACTTTAGTTGACCTTGATGGGTCTAAGGGATTCTTACACTACAGCCCTACTGCATATTCAAACAAAGCTTGTCAAAAGATTTTCTTTTTCAAAATATGATAAGAAAAAGGCTTTTGGAGATATAAAGATACCAGCTTTTTTCTTGCGGCATCTTTACTCAGCCTTTATAAGTTAGTCTGAGATATAACCAAGAAAATCCCACTGTGTAACAGAAAAGCATGCACACTATATTGTGTATATTTTTTAATCACTTTAAAGTACTAACTTTATATGTCAGAAAACAAAGGGACTGATGAATATTGTTTAGACTAAAGCTTTGCATTTTGCCTCACGTACAAAGTATCACTTCTATGTAGAAGTCTTGGAATTTGTTTTAACCCTTTAATGCCAAGTGTATCATTTTTGATACATGAGTTTTTATAAGTTTTTTAGAGACTTCTACATCGTCAGTGTGATTTTTTCCCTCAAAAAAACTAAATAAATTGCATAATACATTTTTAAGCAATAAAATGCAAAAAAATCCAGATGTGGCAAATATGATACAAATTAAAAAGCATTTATTCAAATTATTATTTAATTTCTTTTTTTGTTAAATTTGTCAGAAGGTTCAATAAAAACTCAGTTTCCAAAAAGTGTGAGTTTTCTGGCCGTTATTTCATGGTTCAGGGTTTAAAGGGTTAAAACTCTCCAGAAGCAGATGCTTGTAATCATTTTATGCTAATTGGCCAACTTCTTGTCTCCTCAGCAGGTGGGATATCAGGTAAAGATGGAGATATTTTATTTATTTATTTATTTCTCAGACTATAGCCATGTGATCTCTCTGTCTCCCTTGTGGAACCACATCCAGCTCATGTGCGGTGGAGCATCAAAATAATCCAGCTATTGCTATTTAACCGCCATTCTGGACCCCTGGTCCAATTAGCTGTCTCTAATGAGCTCATAGAGATTGGTTTCAAAGTTTTCCCTTTCATGTCACTGCTCAGAGAATCCATTTAAAATGAACAAGTGGAGAGATATCCTGCACGTGATGCCTCGCTAGCCATTGATGTTTGTATTCTTCCAGGGTGCTGGACAGAAATGGGGAAGTGTAGAGTAACAGTTTGTGATATCTGGGGTTCTTTCCTCTACATACACGCACACAGAAACATTCGACCTCCCTTGCTGCTTACATCTGTTACCATGGTGATGAGAGGCTCAGAAATGATGGCCCTGAGGCTCGTTAGGGCCAGTGTCAAAACTAGCGATGTGCAGCTAGTGTCCAAATATTCCTCCTGCAGTCTTCATATCTGTTCTCAGCATCCTTTCTTTAGCAAACTGAGAAAACCTGATGACCAGAAAAAGAGCTGCCTGCAGTTTTTCCTCATCGTTTTCCTCCCTGCAATGTTACATTAGCAATTAGCAAAGTTACCCATACTACAGCTGTCATCAAAGCACTCTTAACAGCAACATTAGACTTTGCTAGTTAGAAATTCCACTACAGAGCAATCTGCATCAGAATATTCTCTTCCTGCATCTGATTTATTCATGAGAGCGAACAAAGCAATCAGATGAGAAAATCTCCCAAGTGATAGGTTCATGTGTGTTTTGTGCACCACAGAGTGTCGGGAAGTGCTTTGACTTTATTCATTCCCAGCTAGATGATTACTCTCCAGCGCTGGCATTAGTTTGTGTTAGAAACTCCCACCTCACGTGTGCTTGAGGGTATATATCTATCCACACCAATGTCTTCTGTCCCCACATGTTGGGTTTCAAAGCCTTTTGCTTGCACTGCAACTACCTTCACTTCAAGACTCTTTGCAATTTAAATTGCTCATATTCCACTCTGATTGCACAGACATATCCAGGGGCTGGGGGCTATGATCAACACATGGACAAACCAACAAACACCTGGTGTTCTGCTAGGGTATCATTACGGTAGCACCAGTTTATACACGTCCTGCTTGGATCAAAACAAAGCAGTGCACTTTGGTGACTTAATCAGGCTGGCTCTGCCTCATAGATTCACTGTAGCTCTGAGTCACTGCCTGCACTTTGTAAGTGTGAAAGAGTTAGTCCAGACATACAGAGAGAGGTTTTTTTTTTTTTTTCTGGCATGCTCACACTGGTCAGCAGTGCTGGGAAATTCCTGCTGTGACTGTGGGGCTCAGCTAA
>VUQS01031918.1:11469-32155 GCA_015108495.1 Heterochromis multidens | reverse complement strand
TTCTGTAGCTTGTAGCTCGGGGAACAGCCAGCAAGGCTGCCAGAGATGAGCAATGATGGGGTGCACACAAACACAAACGCGCATACACACACCCACAATGTCTGGGGCTCTCCACCGGGGCCCAACGATCTTCACTTACCCTTCACCCTCCAGAAAGGGAAAGAGAGCAGAGAGGAAAGGAGAGATTATAAAATGCTGAGAGATGGAGAGAGGACTGAGGAGGCATAATAGAGCACTGAAATTCCAGTAGAAAATAGGAAGAAGGAATGAAAGGACAGGAAGAGGGGAAGCAGTTACTTATAGGAAAGAAATACTAAGATTTAATCAGAAAAGGAGGCAGTTTGGATGAAGACAGGAGAAGAAGTAAAGCAGGGATGTTAAACGTATAGAGTGCAATCAGGACCATGAGATAGCTTTGCCAGGTATGAAAATTGCACAGAAGGAAGGAGTTTTTTGGGACTTTTCACTGTATTTTTTGCATCAAACAGCATTGTTTTGCAAGTGGTTTAGAATGGACCACATCAGTAGATGGGATTTTCAAACTGTTAACTTTTTCCAAAGCAGAGGTCTGAATCATTGTCAGTTTTAAACTTAACACACTGAAGAAAGATGTTAATCCGAGGAGCCATGATTGTTTTGTTCTTGTAAGTTACAACAGTAGTGTTTCTTTCCAGTGACAGTAAACTGACTGAATCTGGAAAAACTGAGACATGTTTTTAAGTGCAATTGTTGAAACGAGATTTCAGGGTGTTCATTATCTGTTTTATAAATGGTTCATTTAATGTGAACATTTTCAAAATGTAATCATACAGTTTTTTTTTTCTTTCTTTCTTTTATAGATTTTCAGTAGTTTCATTAGTTTATTGGTCCAGCCCACTCTAAATCAAACTAGGCTGTATATGACCTATGAACTAAAATGAGTTTAACACCCTAAATTAACGTAATCCTTGTCTGACCAGATACCACAGCTGAGAGGAACACTCCTAACCCATAGACATTGTATAATATATACTCAAATATGATATAATGATGATATCACCCTCTTATCTGACAGGTAAAGGTCAACACTACACTGCAGTACAATTTGCATGTGTTCATGTATTTATCTCTACTTGTACACATTATGCAATGTGTGCATAGTGTATTTCTATATGTGTTCTCCGTGCGTAGCAGCATGTGCATGCGTGCATACCCTAACATCTGTCTCATTGTGACCTTGTATGTGTATTGTACCAGACACTGGTGCGCCATGCCCCTTACTAAGCAGGTTGGATAGATGAGCACGGGCTGTGATTCTGACAACACCACACCTCATTATCAACTAACTCCTGCTGAGACACAGAGAGAGGGAGGAGGTGGAGATGAATAGTTGAAGTTATTCATGAACAACCTTTTTAATCCTTTTTCTCTCCCACTGTGGACACTGTAGTGTGCTCCTCTCAGGGTCCCAACTGTAGACGACTGGGGGACAGTGTTTGAATATAATGTACCACGTTAGACATGGTCAAAACTGCAGTGTTAGGGAAAATTCACATGTAAACATTTTTATTGTGAGCTCCAATACATTTGTTTTCTTTACATATAGGCTGTGATCAGTTGATCTGTGCTGCTGCTGCTCTGAGGTTTACTGCTTTTTGTGGATTTAATTGAATGCAACAACATATAAGCAGACAGATCAGTTTCAATTTAAATTTATGTCTGCTACCCTTAATGTCACCTAACACCAGTCCATCATAGTGCATTACTGTAAACTTCATCACAATACTGTAGACTAACCCATTTAGTCTTCACTGAACTGTACAAAACTGCCTAGTACTTTCATGCAATCTTTGAATGATGTAAAATTATTATACTTCACTTTGTTTTTCAAGTCTGTGATTATATGAACAAAAACACATCTTCAGCAATACATCAAGTATAGATCCAATAACTGATTAAAAAACATCTAGCATCATTTAGAACCTTACCCAAGCCTTAAATTTCTAGTTTATCAAATTTCATTGAGTAGTCCTTACCTTTCCATCTTCCTCTCCTGTCCTCTCTTTCTTGCATCTTTCTCCATCTCTGATCAGTGAACCTATCACACATTAACATTTTTTTCTCCCTGGTAAATACAACCTCTGTACCGTACCTTTATCCAAACTTCACAGTTTGTGTTTGGCAATTTGTTGAGCTGCTTGAAACATTTGAAATTACCTGCCATGTATAAACAATACTTTGTTCATGTTCTGTAGCACTAGCCAGAGCCCTCAGCTAGATGCTGAAGTTCCACAACAACAACTTTATTGACAACTGCAGCATGAATTCATAACAGCAATAAGATGGAAAAAAAACATGTTCAGGGTGTAAACGGGCCTTGGGATGAAATTTTTTTCTTTCCATCAGCTGCAAGCAACTCCAGGCTGCAGCTGATGGCATGTCATTACTGTCGATTGTCTCTTGACAGTATTGTGTATTAAACTGCCTCTCAAATTTGATTACTTATTAAATGAAGGTGCCTGAAAACTGTTCTGGATCATTCCAGCCCACTTTAGCTAATTTATGTCTCTAGTTTTTTGTTTTTTGTTGTTGTTTTTTGTTGTTTTGTTTGTGTGTGTTTGTTTGTTTGTTTGTTTGTTTGTTTTTGTTGTACTTTCAAATAGCATTTGGTATGTACTGTGTGTTTTGCATCAGCTGCTTTGACGTTAGTAACCCACGCTGCAAGTATAATTTCTTCTGTCTCTTGTGTGGTCAAGCAAATTTATTAGTTTGTGATTTCAGTTAATGGTTTAATGGTCTTAGGGTCATAACAGCAATCAGTAGTCTGCACTTTGTCTGGAACGTTGTGGAGGACAGTTATTTTTTAAACAGCTTGTCAAAGTCTTGAAGGCCACTCGTGAATTTCTCAGTTGATTACAGTGAGATAAAACAGTGCTTATACTCTAATCAAAATTATTTTGGGAGCTTGAAAGATTTTTCTTATTTTGTTAAGTAAACAATGAAAATACCATCACTCTCATAAATAAAACTGGATGGACATCTAACTATTGTCCGTGCCTATAAACCGTCATTACATAAGTTCTTTTCTGCCAGACATATTTGGCCTTTAGTGCCATCAAGCTGGAAATTGAAGTAAAAAGAACAATGTTATTGTGCTAACAGGGATGAGAAAAGCTCGAGAGTTGTTCACATTCTCCAGACAGTGCAGTTGTGTCTATCGTGTCAAAGACTATTTCCTTTCTGTGCACTAAGGAACAAGAAGGAAAGGGACATTTGAGGGAGAACAGAAAAGTAACAGAGATGACAAAGAAAGTGAAAGGAAGGAGTGCTCATAGGGAGAAGAATCATAACAGGCCCACATCAATGTGGAGCTCTCTGTAGACTGTCCAATTAGGCTAATGAGTTCACAGGATTAGCACTCACTCACTCACTCACTCACTCACTCACTCACTCACTCACTCACTCACTCACATACACACACAAAGAGGGAGAGAGAGAGAGAGAAAGCACACACTTGCATACTTAACCTTTAAAAACACATGTTCACCTGTAGCAACTCATCCAAAAACATATTGATCTTAACCTTTTAAATGTTTAAAAAAAATCCAAAAAAACTAAGACTTCAAAGTTGAGTGATTGCTGTCTTGTGTTGACCTGTCCACTTGGAGCTATTTATGTTGCTTTTTGCTGCATCATGCTGATTCCTCAAGCAGCATCCTTAAAAGCCAGTCCATTTCGTTTGACGTCATACTGATCTATGGCCAGAGTGTATCCCTGTTCTCAGAGACCTCATCAGGTCAATAGTGAGCGTAACCCTATTCTCAGAAAATTTTATTGCATAGTATATTGAGGATAGTCTTTAAACACACAGGGAGAATTCATAAAATTGGGAGACAGATAGGAGAGTAGGTGGATGAGAGAAATGAAAAGGGTTAAAAAGGGAGAAAACGAGAGGGTGCAGAGGACAGAGCTGAAAGCGTAGAGTGGAGCTGTAGAGAGAAAGGGATAGGAGTGAAAATGAGGGTGGAACAAAAGAGTAAGATAAGAGATGCAAGCGCAGAGAACAGAACAGAAGATGAGAGGGAGAGAGGAGAAGGAAATATTGGAGTGAAAGGAAAAAAAGAAGAGAGGTAGCCCTCCACAGATGTATGGTGAATAACTATTGATCAGGCTTAGCATGTTTTTTCTCTTGTGTTTTTTTCACTCCTTTACCTGACTCCACCATCCCTCTGCCTCTTTTCTCTTCTCACCTATTAATCTCTCATTTCTGCAGCCAATTTATAGGTACCATATATTGACAAGACTGTTTAACTTGTAATTTGCTGAGTTGCCTACCTGTCTGTTGACCTGTGTGTCTCTTAGCATCCTTTGGTTTCCATGAAGCAAGTGCTCATCGTAATGTATTATGAACTTTATCACAGAGAGTAAAACTAATCTCAGGAAGCTGCAGTGTGTCCTTCACAGTCTGTTTGTTCTAAGATCCAATCTTCTCAGTTTGTTAGTTGGCTGAAGAAAGTAACTGACTCCTGTTTTGAGCTTCTGGTACCCCAGGTGCTGACAATCAGGTGCCTGAATAGCAGCACCTGTGAGCATGGACCCTGCTACAGCAGTCAGTTGGTGTCTGCTCCAAGCATGCCACGTTAGACTGATGGATAGGGCCTGCGCCATAGGGCAACTTCAAGCTGGTGTTCCGCAAAACCAAGTTGCAGCATTATTTGGAGTGAGCCCTGGTACTACATCCAAATTAAAGGCCAAGTTCCATGTAACAGGGGATGGCAGAGACAGGCCACGAAGTGGGCATCCCAAGAAGACAACACAGTGGCAATCCCATATCTCCACAGTTTGGGACCAAACTCTATCCTCCAACATGACAACACTCGCCCCACAGAGTTGGGTTTATCAGAGACTACCTCCAGAATTTGGAGAGGTTGAAATGGCCTTCCTGCAGTCCTGACCTCAACCCCATTGAACATTTGTGGGATCAGCTTGGGCGTGCTGTTCATGCCAGAGTGACCAACACAACCATATTGACTGACTTGTGACAAATGCTGATTGAAGAATGGGATGCCATCCAACAGCATGAACAGTATGAGGAGAAGGTGTTGTGGCTGTGTATGGTTCTTCCACATGCTACTGAGGCTCCTGTATGTTAAATGAATCAATTGTTAAATTGCAAATATGTCTTGTTTCTTCAGACTTCAATCATCCAATCCAATAAACGACACCAAACAAGAGTCAATAGCAGAATAAGCTGTTTGGCATTGGCAGAGAAGATTTGGCAAGTTTTTCATGGGCTCAACCCACATACTCACCCACTCAACCCACGCTCAACTGCTGCTCAACACACAAATGCATTTTCCTTACAAATGTGGCACCATTTAAGGGGAAATAAACAGGCTTTCCAACAGTATAAGATTTATTGCTAAGAAGCATTGTTACAACACAGAATAACTGACCAAACACAAATTTTCTTTACTTTTTGTGCTACGTTTATTTTGTGTTTTGTGGTAGTTAATAAATGGCAACATGGGGAACATGGTAAACATTTTACCTGCCATGCTGGCCTTAGCATTTAGCTCAAAACTCCTCCATGCCTAAGTATTACATCATAGAGGCTCGAGTATAGATGTCGAGTCTTAGTTGTGTTTGCCAGTGTTCACGTGTCAGCAAAGATTTGTGCACTGGTACAGATAATTGCAAAGGCGTCTGTTTTCTGTCATAATAGAAAAAGCAAATGCTAAATAGAAATTGATTTCAAAATTTATCAGCTGAGATCTTCTCCATCAAGACAAGTGCACATTTAATTTAATTCAGATTTGTTATTTAGAGTCCACTGTGTCTTGCATCATCAGCACTAATATCTATAAACAGACCTACAGCACTGCACCAAGTAGCATGTGTGTGAACTGCAGGCAGAATATCATTCAGCAAAGCAGAGCAGTGTTTTTTAATCTGTTGTTGTGTAAGAACTGTTCAAAACAGTAACCTGGTGGAGGAAGGAATTTATCTAAAACATGTTAAGTATGTTTACTCTGACCATGATAAAGGCTGGGCTATTTCTTTCATATTCAGCCTAGATTAGTTAACAGTTTCTGCAGTGATTATAGAAAGTGGTTATAAGCTCATGAAATATTTCAAAGCTAAATCTGGAAATTAATATCAGTGAATAAAGGTGTTAGTTTCCATACTTCATATTGTAGACCTATATTTTTAATAGAAAGAACATTAGAAAATGTTCTTACAATTATGCATTTAGCAGTGCATATTAATGTGAAGACCCCACCCCTGCCTTACAAACTACACATTGTTGTTAGGTCTAATGTAATTTTTTTCTGTATGCAAAGAACTTAAAATCCCCCACCCCTAAGACCCAGCTGTTATTTAAACTCTGCCTGTTGCCCCGTAATAACCCTAATGGTACATGTCTATAAGATCTGTGTAAAATTGAGGTCTTGGCTGCTGTATTCAAATCAGGGTGTCCAGTGCAATGGGAGTAAAGTTAAGGCTGACCATTGCTGATCTAAATCAAGACTTATTCAGCAACTGCATGGTTTATTTCTGTCTTTTTAAGAATTATTTATTTCTGTCTTCTAATGTTTTCAAGTTCACATTTCACTGGATCATTTTCATGATAAAAGTGTTTGTGCAGTCGTAGGAGGCGTAGTCGTATCTGCCAATCATCTGCATTGATAATTGTGGAATCCCTCATCCCTGTGGGCATGTACCATAACTTAATGAAGCCTCTGAACTAACCTTTTTCCCCACATCATGGAAGCCTGTCAATTCTAAGTACTCCTGTATTTTTAAATGCACTCAGTAATGGCTGATAAAACTTTTTGCCAACTCTCTTCTGCCAGTCTTGAAGTGCATATTTATCATTCCAGGCACAATACATTGACTACTCACTTGTTTTGCAAGGTAGTAATATTGACTTAATTCCTCTTTCTCATAATAAGAGTATTGATGAATGCTTCCATTTTGAGAGAATGTAAAGTAATGAGGTCATCCATCAAAGTACATTACTCATAACTGTATGCTCTTTTGGTTCATCAGTAAAACTTCCAATTCTTAAATGTTTTCAGACTTGAAAAAATTAGGTTTAGTTTTGAGTTGAGCTGATTGTTTTTTTTTTTCTTCTTCTCACTGGACTTCTTTGTTTCATATCTAACTCTGACGTAGGTGTGAAAACTGAAGTGAACATGAAAAACCCGTTCATCATCAGGGTGCAGATTTCAACATGTTTCATTTCTGTAGCATTTGAGAGTGCAAATGTGGATGGTGATGAGAACAGAACAACTATAAAGCCCATTGGTTCCTTCAGTGTCTCACCACACACACATACACGTGTGTGTGGTGAGACACAAATCAATGTTCAGATCTTGACACCATTGTAGGGCGCTAAAGGGGGCTCTTCAGGCGAGGTGTACTCTGTGTGTGCATATGCGCTTCTGTCCCTTATGGCTCCACCCTACATCTCGGCAATTTGCTCCTTTTATCGCCATCAGGGGAGCAAATGGTTTCTATAGCGACAGGCACCAGGAAGTTCTCAAAAAAATGTTTCATTTTTGAAGCCCCAGGGAGCGAGAGAGAGAGTGTGCGTGTAAGTGTGTCTGCACTGCAAGCCAATTATGTTTATTACCATATTTCTTTCCTGGATGAATTTACTGGGATCATGATATTGGTGCATTTTTCATTTTCCTATAGAAGGATTTGCAGATGGTGTGTTGTTGCTTTAAACAGTTGTGTTTTACATGTTTGATGTTCAGATTCCTCATTTAGTCTTGATTTGTTACATCACTTATTGCCATCTTGTGCCCATACACAAATTTGACTTGGTTTCAGACTGATAGACGTGACATTGTTATTCTGCATGTGCCTGGCCAGAGGTGGTAGAACCCCGAAACAGGATGTGTCATAAGACCTCAGCAGATGGACACACACACACAAACGTGTTGAAGCTCCCTCAGAGGCATCCATGTCCTCTCTCTGTCTGACTTTCTCTCTCATCTTTGTCTCACTTTTTTTCCCATTCTGCTTCCTCATGCCCACGAGGAGTTAAAATATGTCTGCCTCACTATCATGGGGGCGAGTTTGTATCCCAAAAGCCTTATCAAGGTCCTAGCTGGCATTCTGTTATGAGGAAAACAAGGTATGATAATGTGAGAGGAAGCAAAATGTATTTTATAAACCAAGAAAAGCACTTGCTCTCCAACCCACAGTAGGGTAAAATGCAATTAACATAATATAAAATAAGATTCCACTCAGGTACATCGAAGTCATTTCATTTGCAGTGTTCTGAATTAGTTTCAGCCCACAGTGTGAGCTCAGGTACTGTGACTAGCATACAGGAGTCAAAGAATACACTCAGTTGTGTATCATATGCAGCTACAGTAGATAGATGCAAAAGTAAACTGGCAGTCAATTAAAATAGAATGAAAGACTTTTATTATGGTTAGTCCTTTGCACAGCAGTGTGCTCTTTCAAGAATGAAAACATAAAAAAACATAAAAGTACTACAGTAAAAATGATGATTTAGATAGCATAAAGAAGAGTGAAAAATACACTCCCTACCCATGGCTTACATACCGTTAGGTCCATAATTTGTTGGACAAAGACACAATTTTTGTGGTTTTGCCTCTGTACACCGCTACAGTGGATTTTAGAGATGTGAGATGTGATTGAAGTGCAGACTTTCAGCTTTAATTCAAGTGCTTTTACTAAAATTTTGCATTTTCAGAGGCTCAAAATTAATTAACTGACAAGCAGTTTCATGGCCAGGAGAGGCCTGTCAAAGTGTACAATCAAGAGAGGCTTTCATGAATAGAAGTACAGAGGATTTACAACAAGGTGAAAACCACTGGTTACACTCAAGAACAGGAAGGCAGGATTAGACTTTACCAGAAAACATTTAAAAGAGCCTGCACAGTTCTAAAAACAAAAATCTTTGTAAAGAAGAAACCAAGATTAAGTGAGAGAAAGGTATGCAGAAGGAAAGGAACAGCTCATGATCTAAAACATACCACATCATCATGTCAAACATGGTGGAGGCAGTGTTATGGCATGGGCACTTATGGGTGCCAAGGGAACTGGGCCTCTAGTGTTTATTGATGATGTGACTGCTGACAGTAGTAACAGAATGAATTTTGTGTACAGGGCTATACTCTCTGCTTAAATTAAGCCAAATACTTGACAGAAACTTGACAGAAACAAAGCATACTGCAAAAACATTTGTAGCCATACTGTGCAACTAATAGTCCTTTGAACATACATGAAGTGGAGCTGTTTGTCAATAGGAAACAGGAATTCAATTCATTTCTCCTAACCAAGCCAAAGCCTACTGGTAAACTCAGTACAAATTTCAGCAGCACAAAAAAACTTTTTTTGTGTGTGTGCGCCTGAAAGTAATTCTGCAAACATCAGATGTGGTGGTACATGCTGCTACATAGTGAATCTATCTAGGCTTAAAACCTGTTTTAATTTTTTTTTTTTTATTGTTATTCTTTTAGAAAATCACATTTATAGTCCAGATCTAGTTAAACACAGAATTTTCAGCTCATTATTATAGGTCAATATACTAGACCCTCCAAAATGTTTGGAATCCATAAGGCATTGTTTTATCAGATGCGCAAATCAGTTGTCA
The DNA here is from genome assembly GCA_015108495.1 of Heterochromis multidens. Classification (NCBI taxonomy): domain Eukaryota; kingdom Metazoa; phylum Chordata; class Actinopteri; order Cichliformes; family Cichlidae; genus Heterochromis; species Heterochromis multidens. The sequence continues at coordinate 22,536 of VUQS01031918.1, read as the reverse complement.
GCATGTCAGTTTACCTTAGTAGGTATACAGGTAGTGGCATTTCCAGGTCTTTTAGTTTGTTTTCCCTGGTCTCAAGACAATATTTTCAGTAAGTGACAGACATTATCTTTGTTTTATATTCCACCAGTCCATGTCTAGAGTAACAAGACTAAGACTAGTTTTTTTTTTTAATTCTGTTTTATTTTCTTCATTCTTTTGTATTATGTGTTTCCTTTCTTCTTTCTCTTGGCACAAATTGGGTTGGAACCTGTGGATATCTGTGTATTTTCTTTCATGGGCATGTGGTCTTGACGATGTGGTATGTTGATGTGCTGGGCTTTGGAGCACTAACTTGTTGAATCCAAGCACATCAGGCTGCCCACAAGTGCGTCTGTGTTTAAAACTTTGTGAAAAGAGAAGTGCGCACAGATGCACACACACCAAGGGTGACTGCTTGTGCTGCTTTGAATCCGCTTTGTCTTCTAAGAGATGGATTGTAGGCTGTCAGTCATGTGTGCAGGGTGGAATTCCCTGCCAAGACCTCCGCTGGCTCTGCTATTGGACGATAGCACAGAAATGCGCTTCCTTGCATACGCACAAGCACACACAAAATGCAGACACTCCGATATACAGCTCTGCATAATACCCTTTGCCAGCCTCCCCATGTTGTGAAATGGCTTTGTTCCAGCCGTGGCCATGTTTGTTAGCCAGTCTACTCAGAGACACACTCGCACAGCACTCAGCAGACGTTAAGCCAGGCTCCCTGCCTGCAATGTAACCCCGCTTGATCCTCCATCAGACACACACACACACACTCTCTCCCCCGCTCTACCCTGCTGAGTGGCCGACTGCAAGCTATCCACCTCTTGCCCACAAACAAGGAGAAGCCTTCTGTCAAAACCATCAAACCAAACCTGGCCTAAAGGTTCAATCCCCTCAAAAATCCCATTCTGTCCAGCCCCATGGACACGGTTCAGTACGAAGCTCTGAGGTTCAGTGTGAAGCAGTGAAGTGATTTTAAATTGGTTTGCTCTGCAGGGTAGACTACAGAGTAAAATAATCCTACCATTAATTTCATTATTGGGTGTCAGCTACAAGAAATCTAATTACAATAAAGGCTATTTTATTGTTTACACTAGGTTTACTTGGTCGAATCTAGCAGCTGTGTTACCTTCACACCCTGGCCCCACATTTGGCAGTTTTGTTCCCACACAGCTCTGTGCCTGTACAGAAAGACAGATTGCCAAGAATGTTTGGGGGTTTTTTTTGTTGTTGTTTTTTGTTTGTTTTAATTCAGATCATTCAGATTCTTACTCCGAGATGCAGTTTTTGTTGTTGTGATGGTTTTTGTTGCCCCACTTTCTGTAAACCTCAACAAAGGTAGTCTTTCTTCCAGCATCATAATTCTGCTTGTTTCTCTTTTTATTCAGGAAAAAAAAGAAAAACAAGCAGGTTTTGGGGGTCACTATCAGTGTCGCTGCCATTTATTTTTCTTTTTGCATCCTCAGCTGTCCTGAGCCATTTTTCTTTGTAGCTGACAGAAAAGCTACTTTTGGTAAATTTGGTTTGTGTGTTTGTCCACATTTTTTTCAATGTAATGCATAGGTAAATTTAACCAGCTGGGGCAGGATGAAAAGTCTCAGAATTGCCAGTGTCATCAGGACTCCTCCTCTGAGAACTATGTAGTAAATTATAGTCAATTTTTGGCAGCCCGTCCTTTGGTTGTTGAGCTATTTCAGGCTGGATGAAGTGGTCGACTGACTGACCCCGTTGAAAAACATTGTTATCCCTAGTGCGATGCTGCTGCCATGAGTAAAAAGCATTTATAATTGTGAATTGTCAAAAGCTATATCAAATCCTATGCAGCAGAACACAGCTTTTCACTCTACTGATCTGGTGAAATTCCCCCAACACACACAAACACACCTCAGTAAATGTCAGACACCCCAGGATTCAGCTTCAATGTCTCTTAAAAGCGGGGGCTTTGTGATTCAGGTAAGTGTCCAAAAACTGTGCCCAGCTCCTCCTGGAAACAGCCAATATTTCTGATCTTCCATCGTCTGTCTCTCTCTATGTGCAGTGTGCTATTAAGGCAATTATGCTGCCTCTTCAGAACACCTTATCCCAGTGCTAAAAAGCTGTGAAAATAGAATACATAGACCAATAACAAGCGAGAGAAATTTAGGCATAAATAGAGATGGCTGAAAAGCTTTCTTTGGTTGAAGATGGCAAAAGTCAATGGTGTTCATTGAGCTTCCATACTCACTGGAGCCACAGCATGGATATTAGAGCATCAAGGACAGGCTTTCATTGGACTAACACCATACAATAGCCACTAGTTACTTTCACCCACTGGCTGGTCAATTTGTACCCCTACAGTGTTCCTGAGGTAAAATGCCAGCTTTATTTGTGCAGCAAGGAATAGCTTTTAAGAAGAGAAATATTTAACTGCAGTCAGGTGGGCTGACAGGACCTTACTGCAGGTGGCCAAAAATGAACTGGACAAACTGAGGTTGGGCATAGATTAAAGAAAATAAAGAGAGAAGCATAGCTGTTGTGCTTCTCTTGGCCTGCAATACGCAGTCCATCCACATTAGTTCTGATCACTGGCTGCCTCAAGGCTTTCTCTCTCTTCTTCCATCTTTCTCTCTCCCCTTCCCTCTCTTTGTTTACCACATAGAGGTTGATTTATGTCGGCTGCACTTGGCAGAGTTGGGTGGCGTGGGCGAGATACAGCAGCTGAAGGGGAGAGAAAGAGAGAGAGAAGAAGGGGAAGCGAAAGGCCAAATCAGAGTGATGTATCAAGAGAGAGAAATGGAGGGATGAGTAGAAAGGAGGAAAATAGTGAGGGTTGGATGAGAATATTAAGTGAGTGGGGAGAGATTACAGGAGGGAGGTTGGATGAAGAGACAAAGAGAGGTGTTGCACTGGCCTCAGGTGTCTCTCTCTCTGATTTGTATCTTTTATGACGCTGCTTCATGTCAGAACACAAGGTCTCATGCTGCAGTCCCTCTGGCTCAGTTGTTCTTGTTGTGTGTTTCCTTCTCATTCCCCTCATTATGTTTACTTGTACATTTTAATCTTATCATCAACAGTCCTGGTCAGGACAGGTTTGGTTGGAGCCCATTGTTTTAGATCATGTAAACCCAGTGATGACGTCTAGGTTATTGTTTTTATGTTTCTATGGTTTTTGGATTGTACAGCACTTTGGTTGTTGTTTTTAAATGTTAGAGAAATAAATTTGACTTCAGATGTTGTGGGTTTACTCATGATGATTCCTTCCATGTCTCGTTCACACCCATCCTAGACCAACACCCAATAAGGATCCTGGATATGGGATCTTTGAGGTTTCCTGCACTGAGATGATGGCGGCAGTGGAACCTTTTAGTTCTGCGGGTTGTAGCCTGCATTGATCAGGCTTGTTCTGGTACTTTAAATGTATGCTTAAATAGACTGGGATCTGGAGAGTTCAGAGGTCCAGTCAACACCTTTGTCGTGTCCCTCACCGTTCCTAAGCAGTTTTTGTGATGTTTTAGAGTGCAGTGTCCTTTTGAGTGACACTGCTACCATTGGGCAGTGTCATTGCCATTAGAAGGGAGGGGCTTCCAATCTGGCAGTGTTAAGATGGACGGTGTGTTTGAAAGTAACATCTACAGCACTTGAATTCCAAGACCTAAGATTTCCCAGCAGAAGATTCCATTGTAACAAGATTATTCACTACTTACTGGTTTTAATTTCAGTGTACATTGCATATAATTGTTCATAATAAAGCTTATAAAAGATTTTCTGCTACATTCTTTTTGCACACTGTTGACTGTCATAGATCAGTGAGTTGTGGTATAGCATTTTTTCAAGTATTTTCAGGGCAAATATAAAAATGTACTGGCCAGTGTACCAAATTCCATTTTGTTTTCATATATATATATATATATATATATATATATGTGTGTATGTATATATATATGTGTGTATGTATATATATATGTGTGTATGTATATATATATGTGTGTATGTATATATATATGTGTGTATGTATATATATATATATATATCTCAGAACTGTATTATTAGTATTTATACTCTTATATTGCTATTTTATTATATTTGTTATCTTATTATATTTGCTATTTTACTATATTGTTATTTTATTCTGTAGAATGAATGATGAGTGAAAGCAGGTAAAAATGTATGTATGCTAGTCTGCTGAAATGTAAGCGCTGCTCCAATTTCACTGTACAATGCCTAGTACAGCGACAATAAAGGAATCTAATCTAATCTAATATATATATGTATATATATGTATATATGTTGTGATTTGGTTACAATGTTTGCTAAGAAGAATACCTCATTCATGTGAAACTTGTCTTTTCTGTGTCTTTCCTCCTGTAGCTGGTCAGCTAAGCCAGTCAGCTCATTTCTCCCTCCAGCTGCCCTACACTGTACTGGGGCTCGGACGCAGCGCCAACTTCCTGGATCACCTTTTCGTCGGCATCCCCCGGCAGCCTGGAGAGATGGTGAGGAAATTTTACCTAGACACTTGCCAGCACTTCTGCTACAGGCTTCATGGTCTCACAGAATGACTGAGGAAGATTCTTTTCCAGAGCTGTGTTCATGTCACAGCAGATAGCGAAAAGGAAGGAAGGGTGCAAAAAAAAAAATCTAAATAAACCTTTTACAACCCCCAGGTGCACACTGATTTAAAATACAACATTTCTAGTTAAATGTCAAATTAAGTCATTTCTGAGCAGCTTAACGTGTCCTGAATTTAACAGTGTATGGCATTCCTGACTAAGACATTGAATGTCTCTGTAATGAGCCTCAGGATCATGATGTTAAAAACAAGAAAACCTTCCAAGAAAATATCAAATGATGGATGAATTAATGGAGGGAGCAATTGAAGCGCTTTTTGTAAGTCATAAGCAGAGAGGAAAAATAGTTGTTTTTCTCCAACTGCTCAAGTATTTTTCATGATGGGCTTGATGTATCACATTTCTTCCAGGGATTGTGAGATTCATTTGAAGGGTATTTTGTGAAGATTCAGTAGAGGGATTTCCCTCCACATACTTTCTTATCAAATTAGAAACAGAGGTAAACAGAGACAACAGTATCTCCCTAATCTTATAAAAGCATTTAATGCTTGGTTGAGTTTTTTTCTTTAATTAAAGCTGTAGTTAATGCAAGAAAATATTTTTTACCTTCTGTTTATGTCATTTAACAAATAACTGTTTGCGGAATGTTTGCAGATGAGGTTAACTCATAGAAGTATAAGGGAAGCCTTTCGTCTGTACATTTTATAGCTTGTTGTATGCCTGAAATATTCATAAAAATGAATTATAATGTGTCTTAGCTTAAGACGGTAAACTATTTAAATCTTCACAATGCCAGTCACTACTTTCTTCTCTCCAGATTTTACTGGAAGTCTTTGGTTTGCTTGTGGATTTAAGTATAATTCACCTAAACACAGGGCAGCGGTTTTATTTTTTGAGGGATTTTCACATTTTCATTTACCTCTGCATCTCCTGCTTAATGAGGACAATATTTTCTCCTGTGTCATAAACAATGATTTGACTTGAAAAAGCATATTTTGCCACCCACATCTCACTAGAGGCGTGATTGTGCAGTAGAATCTAGGTGAAAGAAAAGCTTATTTCCCTGCCCATTTAATGACTAAAAAATAAATGAAGGTTTAGAGAATTATGCGACACAGATAGATGCTTTATGGAAGCTAGATTACACAGCTCTCTTTTAATGTATGGGATGATTGATGACATCAACAGAGGAATTAATAAAGGTGCAGCGAGCTTCCCACTGGAACAGAAATACCAACGCCTCAGTTTTTTACTACTTCAACACTTTTGCTATAACAGCCAGCAAAGAGACGGATTATGAATGGCTCTCTGGATCCAGCCCATGTGTGATTCCTGTCATACAACAAGAGAGCATTATACTAATATGATAAATAATTTATTTTGTTTTATGGTTTTATCTGTTCATCACCCATATTTCTACAATTCACTACCTCTAATGTCATCTCTCTTCAGTTCAGCTCTCTCCGCCTTCATCTCCGTCTCTGTTTTTTTCTCTCTAACGTAGCACTGTCACTCTGAATATTAGGCACGACAGGGCCCTTTTTCCCTCCTGTGTGGTACCAAGGTCTTCGTCAAGCAGCTGATTAGAATTGCAGATGGCTCAGTCCGCTACTCAGACAGCGTAGGGCACTGAGAACACTCATCACAAACAAACTGCGTTATTGTCCTCTTTCCACACCCTCCTTTTTCCTATGCAAAGGAATGCAATCCTTTTTTCCCCCATTTTTCCTCCTCTCTCATTCCTTCTACTGTGAATTAATGAATGCCTAAAGATGTGGCCTATTATGCAGAGTAGATTTTTTTTTTTTTTTACCCACAGGGACTGGGGAATGGAGTAGCTCCATTGAATCTACCTGTAATGAGGAGAAGAGAGGAGAAGGTTTAGAAATCTGACCGTTACGCCACCCTGCTCAGTCGACTTATTTGGATCCTTCTTTTTGCCAACTCTTTTTATTTGTTTTGTTTCAATCTTTATTTCTGTCCTGTTTTCTTACTGTCTCCCCTGCTGTGCCCTTTACAATTTCTCCAGCACAATGAGAGTTTCTGCCTGCTGTTTCACAGAAGGCGATGTTTTGTAGAATCTTTGTGGATATCTTCTTCCCTCTGTCCAATCAGTCCTCTCTTTTATTCACCCCTCCTCATCTTTCTCTGTGAGTCTCAGTCCTCCTGTTCACTTATCTTCCACCCAGGGGATTCCCTTTGCTGCTCAAAGTGGTTTACTTCACTAATCAGTCCCCTACTTGTCACTCTCACTCTCTCCTTGTCTTCCTCATCCTCAAACTCTGTATCTGTCTCTCTCGCTCTCCATAGTGTGCCAGTTTTCCTGGCTTTGAACCAGAGTATCTCTCGTTCTCTCTGAAGACTTAGGAACACTTTTCTCTTCCAAACAGCCAGATCGGATCTGCTCCCAGGCAGCAGTAGTGGAGGCTGACTCGTCTCCAGCTCTGCTCCCCCGCCAGTTGCCGCACTAACGGCAGTGCTTTCCAAGAGCTAAGCGACAATGGCTGGCGGCTAGAATGTGCTTGTTATGTAAAAAGCAATGCCGTTGCAGTACGCTTATTCAAAATAGCTGCAAGATGTAGTTCCTTCCAATTGATGAAGAAAGGAGAGTCACAATTAAAGAGTAGGGGCACTTACAGATTCTGCCAAATGTAGGAATGGAAATGTTTCCTCTAAACTGCAAGTAAGGTTACAGCCTTTAAATCATTAATATATTGCCCCCTTCTCCTATTTATACCGCTTAACTCTTAACCCCTTATGAGCCAGAGAACAACCCTGGATGCCTGAGCAAGATCTTAAAGCAGCTGAGAAAAATGTGGCTAAGGAAGCTAACAGACACTGACGATTACGTTGGGCTTTTCCAGAAACTCAGGCCCTGTTTTATACAGATGCTAAATACGGTCTGTGTCAGTCTCATGTCAGATGTCACCACTGGTTGCTGAGCCCTAAGGCAGCAAACAACTAAAAATGAAACTAGAACTTATGCAAAGTCAAGCTGCTGTCAGACGGTTCTCGAAGCAACCTCTCTGCAGTTATGTTAAGTTTGCCTTAACAGCCCTCTCACAACTTTCTTGTCATTTGCTCCTTTTTTTAAGATAAATGTGAAGAATACATCAAAATTAGTTGGAGAACAGAAGTTATAATCCAAGAAAAAAATCATTTTTTCAAGAGTTTACAAGATAAAAGTGGTACATTTCTGAGAAAACAAAATGGGATATTCCCCAATATAAAAGAGGCGCTTTTCTTCTTTTTGCTAAGTAGCCTCATTGATTCACTTTGCATGGCAGAATTAACTTAGGTGGTAAAACAGGTTGCCCCTCCACATGCCAAAGTGTTCATGAGCAAGACACTGAACTCGCTCCGGCGAGGACACACTAGAAAGCGGTTTGTAGAAAGTGAAAAGACACTATGTAATTGCAGACCATTTACAGAACCTATTGCCTCATCCAAATCCAAATGATAACCTGATGCTTCTGGGCTAAAATCAGGAGTATTTTCTTAGAGCTTCATGAGATAACAAAGTGAAATTGATTGCAGGTTTAATACACTGTGAGTAGGGGTGTCTGTGGTGTGATGAGGTTACACCAACCTTTCAGATTGGAGTATATAATATGGTTTCTTGACATAAAAGCAAAATCAATTTTTTTTCTTTCTAAATCGCTGATTTTCTTTCTTGTAAATATACCTCTTTACAGGTAAGTACAATGTACCCTTGTCCAACTCCTTGATTTATTTATTTATTTATTTTTTGCGTAGAGTCATTATGCTTTTTTAACTTTTGCTCATTTTTCAGGATACTGTATTTAATTCCATCTTCAGCTGCATGGTCCACCTGTATGTAAAGGCTCTGCTCAGCCTTTCAGGCTTTCATTTTTGCATTTAGGTTTTGAATGTTAGAGTGAGTTGTTTGGAATCAGGCAATGAGGCTAAATGCTTTAAAATCATATAGTAATGTGTAAGTTATCTGCTCCAGCTGCAATAAATCTGCTCCACACTACAAATGTAGGCAGGAGAATATTTTGAAAAAATGAAAATTTGTCCTCATTATCACCACTGAGGTGTCCTTTTGTAGGACCCATAGCTCTACCTGTGCCAGAGGAGCTACTCAGTGACCAGCAGGTCAGATTGTGGTTGCATTGTGCAGCTTCTACACATGAAAAGTACTTTAGTATATTCACAGTGTTCCTTCAAACAAGAGCTTCTTTGTCACTGAAACATCTCAAACTAAATAAGTTTTAAGATGATGAGATGAGACTGAGGGATCTGTCTGTCAAACACTGTCTCTCCCTCCTACACAGTATTTGGGTAAACTATGAGTTTATCTTAATTTACAGCGGTATTGCTGCCGCTGTGTACACTCAGTGTTAATATAACCTAAACAAAGAAAACAGCGATCAACAAATACACATGAACGAACATTCACTTCCCATGCAAGTTATAAATGAAACATAGCATCAGCATAAAAAATTTTTTTTCCAGAATTTACTATTCTAATATCCAAAAAACACTATTTAACTTCGTTAATGGTAATGTTGAATCTCTAACTTGTAAGTTCTCAAGCTGCAGAATCTTCAGATGTAGTGAGTCCATTAGTGGACTGGAGATTTTTGTCAAAGTAATTGGCTTCAGTTGGAGTTTGTATGTGCTTTTAATGTGTGTTCTAACTCTCAGCTCCCTCCCATGATTCAGTCTTCAAAGCAGACCTTTGTGCTGCTGCGATGTCATACATTACATGATAAAAAGACCATGTATATTTCATCAAGACGTCTGCAGATGGCTGCGCTCTCACACAAACTGTCACAGAAATCCTTTATCATACATGCAAATACACCCGGCCATATGTAAACAGACACACAAGAAAGGAAAAAAAATGGTTTTGCTCACCACAGCCTGAGTAATTTATTTCAAGTAGTAGGTTGTCTGTGTCTGAAACACATGGCTTTAAATAGCCAGTCCACAGTAGCTAAGAATGGGACCCATTACTCTGCCTCGGAGGACTTAACATACATATTGTATCGGCGTGTGCACATCTTCTAGCAGTCTGCTTGTAATTGCATATGTGGTTGCTATAATTTATTACTATGTATACAGATAAGCAGTTAATGTGTTTTCCTTCTCTTTTCAGAACGTAAGGAAGCAAGAATGGACGGCCATCATTCCCAACTCTCAACTTATTGTCATGCCCTTCCCACATAATACACCCCGCAGGTACATAAACACTTACACCACTAGATGTAATACAATATAGACAGGTCATAAGTGGCTGCTTTCCTTTTCACAGTGGTATAATTTGCTGAGAGAACCTGTTAACATTTGTTACTATGGACACTATTCAACACTTTAACCGCCTCATCTGATGCCATTTACCGGCATATTCGAGTTAATGTTACCCTCAGCTCGCTCCAGATAGCGTCTCTGTGGTATATCTCCACAAAACAATACCCAGAAGTGAGGAAACATGCTCACACACACACGCTATTACCTCACAGCATGTGTCCTCATGTTATCATGACGCTATTCACATGTAGCTCAAAACCCAGGAGGAGCTCCAGATGGCTAGTCATCTCAGACAAACAATGACACACATGCACTTTCCTCAATAGGCTCATAACACTTGCATACCTGCCAGTCTTGCCAGCACACACACACCTACATACACACCATGAGTGAAATGAGATTAACTGACTGTTTAGATGAAAACAGGTGCCTCAGTAGTCTTCTCAAATGAAGTATAAGCTGGCAGATTGCAAGATGATAAATTTAATATATCAAAGTGGCTGGATTTCTGGAAATACATAAAAGTTCTTGGAAACTAGAAAGAGAGCAGTTTTTCATTCTGTTCAGCTGAACGACAAGAAAGTGAACGAGTTGTTCATTTATGTATTTTAACGTAACACAGTCTCTTCTAATGTCCACCATCTGGTAATTGCATTGTTTTTCTGTCATATAAAATTATGACAAAACATAAAACAGTATATGGCTATCTCTGTCTTTGTCTCTCTCTCCCCTCTCTCCCTCTCTTCAGTTGGAGCGCTAAATTGTACCTTACTCCCAGCAACAGCGTGTTGCTGACGGCCATCGCACTGATCGGAGTGTGCGTCTTCATCCTTGTTATTATTGGCATCCTTCATTGGCAAGAGAAGGTCAGAACACACACACAGTAGTGTGCTGCAGTTAATGTTGGCCTCTTCCTGGTGATTTACTGCTTTAGAGTGTGAGTGTGTGCGTGTGTGTGTGTGTGAGAGAGAAAGAGAGAGAAAGAGCAGATTGGTCACAACCAGCAGCAGATGGGTCTCACTGTCCCTGTCCTGTAGTCCTCTCGCCTCCCACCAAGACACACATACACACTCTTTTTCTCACTCTACCTCTCTCTACCTCTCTCTCCCTCTCGTTCTCGGGGCCACAACCTGGAAGGACGTTCAACTGTAATTGCTTTCTTCTGTCCTTTCAGCACGGCAGATCTGCTGTTCATTACCGCCATAAATGTGCCCTCCAGGGA
>VUQS01031917.1:16195-26913 GCA_015108495.1 Heterochromis multidens | reverse complement strand
TTTTTTTTTTGTTTTTTTTTTTTTTTTTTTTCAGTAAGTGTAATTTTATTTAGCAGGATGTCTGTGCAATAGCCAACTAAGCTTGCTGGCTTTACCTGTACCACCCCCGTGGTCAAATGATGAACTTGTCCCACCAATCACATCAGTTAGAGGTTTATTTTGGGTATGAAAGTTAAGTCTTTTAGAAAAAGTAATATAGGAATTGAAACAATAATATCACAATCCATAATAAGCTTCTATGGAGTCTTCATTAATCTGAGGTCTTAAACCAACATAGATGATATGTAAGCAAAGAAATTCTGCCAGAACTGCTACTTAATGGACCTTTTGGTGAGATTTTTTGTCACGTTCAAATAAACTAGGTGTTCACTATTTCACTTCTACTGACATTTAAGCAAAAACACTTTTGATTTTATATCACTATGTTTTGACATTTTCATCCATGAACATGCCAGTAAGCTTTTGCTAAAGTGCAACTGAACAATCTGACAAGCTTCTCTCAGTGACTGGCCATGTGCGAGGAGATCAGAGGGGAAGTAGGGTTTGAAGATTTCTCTCAGGCGGTTTTTTTTTCTTTTTTCTTTTCATCTTTAATACATTTACTTACATAACTTTTCATATAGAGAGATGAGAGCAGCACTGTGAATGCCTTTGGGAAAGACTGCTTTTCAGTGTGCCCGTTCTGGGCAGTGGTATTTGGATATTGAAGTATATAAATTTCATTACATAAAATAAGAAAAAGTGATACCAAATGGCATTTATAATAAGAAAGATGGCACAAGCTGACTTATTGAGAAGCCTGTGTTATAAAAAAAATAGTCTAAAACAATATATATACCAAAAAGAATTTAGATATCCAAAAAGTGCGTTTGTTTATGTTTTAGGATTTATTTTCCAATATTTTAGTTTGCAAAACTCCTTGAATAACTAGGCCAAGAACAAACCAAATAACAACCTCAGTGAATGAAAAAATAAGCCAGTGAAGAAGTGCCAGAAAACCTCAGTTCCTGTAGTGGCCACTAGAGGCCACTCCAAATGTGAGTCAAGTTAATATATTAAAATGGTTAACAGATTAACACCATTAAGTTTTATATATATAGACAGATAGATATAGATATAGATATAGATATAAAAGATATAAAAGAGCCCCACCAGTTTTTTCATAACTCATCCATTTAGATATTGGTAAAGCTGTTATGTTTGTCTTCACTAAGCAGTAATCTCCAGGGCTGAAAAATTAAACCAACATAGTATTGACAAAAACTGCAGGTCATCAAATATGGCCTGCTGTGTGATACAGACAATCTAAAAAGTTTGTGCTTCAGTTTTGGTAAGTATAATTATGTTATTCTGTGCACCAGTACATGTTATCAAACTAGCATTCTAACCAAGTTTGCTAGTGTTGGCTGATAACTTAGCAACTCCACCCTTTCATCTATATAAAGTAGTGGCATTCTATTAGGGCAAGCAAGGCTAGCAGTGCTTGCCCAGTGAAATCTAAAAATAGACATCAATTAAAACCAAAGTGAAAGTGAGCTTTCTCCTAACACCTCAAACAGCTTTCTTTCCCACAAGATTTGCCTATTTGTGCCCATCTCAGTGGGCTGTTGTCTCTGAAAGCAGGCTTAATTGTTTGCCTCTGCTTCCACTGAAATCTCTGACATTTGTCATTTATCATGGGTATGTCCATGTTTCATTAATCTTGAGCTTGTCATGCAGAGGACCAGCAGTTTTTTTTGGTTGTTTGCGCATGCACATTGTGGATAAACCCCTGGTCTTTGATGGGAGACTGATGGGAGACTAGTGTGTTAGACAAACTGCCGCTGGCTCTGCTTTCACTGCTCTGAGATCATTTACAAGCTGTGCTTGGTGTGGAAACAAAGCTAGCATTAGCAAGTAAATCAGCTTCAGTGATTTATCATCTTAACCGATAAGTTTCCTCTTCCTAACCACCTTGACCAACATGTGCAATGTAAGAAATTTTTAATAATTTCTTTAACACGTCAGCAAGGAAAGCCTTGATGATGGAGAAGGGATGTCAAATTCTACTATGTCCAATTTAATAGCACAGACAAGTTGAACAGATGCAGGCTCCACCAGCATTTCCAGATTAACATCTCTGAGAAATCACTTGGTTGACCGAATGTACAAAGTTTAACCAGCTGTTTTGCTAATACACCACCTTCATTTTTCATTAATATTTTTAAGCCCCCTATAGATATTGACAGCTAATCATCCCATACACTGCTCAAGTCTTTAATTCAGCTGTGATTTTATTTTTATTTTATTAATATATTTTAATATATTTGTTAAAAAATCAAGGTGTAGGATTTTTTTCTGATCTCTTTAAATGCTCATTAAATATTGTAAAATCGTTACCTTACAGTATAAAGCACTTTGAGTGTTGTTGTGACTTGGTGCTATATAAATTGAATTGAACTAGAAAGTTGTTTTCTCAGAGATATGTAGTCTTCACAGGACAGTCACTCTACAACCATATGATGTTATAGTATATACTGCATTACTGTAGATTAAATAGAATATAAAGTATTTAAAATGAGCTCAAGCTTTAACATCTGCAGCAGTAATACTCAGTTTATGATATGTTTTCATAGTGTAGTATCTTGATACTATGACTAAGTGAATGGTTCTATAAAATTCCTCATCATTGTCACTAATTGTAAATATTTAGGCAGCACAAAATCATGAAAAAGGTATATTTCAGTCTGATCCAGTTTTCATTGTTTCCAGTGTTCATTATCTTCATCATCTCTGCTTGCCTTTCATAAAGTCACCACACACTGCTGATATCAGGTAACGTCTGGCTTTGAAAAAGCAACATGGGATTAGCCAAAATTCTAACGCTTGGAAATGCAGAGTCCAAAACAAATGTGTGACAGCATGGTGGCTACAGCCATCTTTTATGTACAGTCTCTGTAATAGTCGTGGTGAAACTCCATGCTACAGCCAGCCAAACTTTACTTCATTGATACTATAGAACTGGTAAGCTTATATTTGGAGGGGATTTAGGTGAAGATTATAGAAGGTACATTTTAAGACTTTGTCAGCTGATATGCTTTGGATCATTATCCTGGTAAATGATCCTCTTCTGTAACTTGAGTAATTTTTTTTTGGTCAATTTCTTTTAGGTTTGTATCCAAATATCATCTGTCTGGAAGTCTTCCAGTGGCTTTTTTTCTCCACACAATCTTTCTATGTAGGTTTATTTGGACTCATCCAAAAGCTGTTCGTTCTGGGCAACTTCTTTTGCAAATGTTTTTTATTTTTATTTCTTTTTTAGCTTGTGAATAGTTCCTGGTGTATCACTCTCCCTTGCTGATTATGTCTCCAACACTTTGTGGGCAGGCATATACCTGGTTATTTCTGCTCATCTCTGAGGGATTGCTGTTTATCTAACAGGTATGTGAGCCAGTCGACTGCTGGTCTTTGTGTTTCTGCCTGTCTGCTTCATGTTCTCATGTCCCCAAACCTTTGCCTTCAGTATGATATTATGTAAAAATGCACTTTAATAACTGCTGCTCTAACCCTGTGAGACCTGCTGGGGGTGCTGTTTAGTATTTGTGAACTGTTCATGATCCTTAAAGGGAAATGCATATCCTGACTCTGCTTGCCACTAGAAGAAATGAAGAGAAACAACAAACAATACCTTAAATTGAGACCAGTGTCACCTCTGTAACTCTAAGTGGTAAAAACAGCAATTGGAGTGTTTCCAAAAATTATTTCAAGAGCAGTTTTACATTAGATACAGGAGCAGTTTTGTCAAAGGAAATATTACCACATGCTTCTTTTCTAATCTGATATACTGTATGTAAAAAGAAGAGACTCGTGTTTTATTTTAAAAATATACTTTAATACAACAGCTGCATATAAATATTAAAATATACATTATACAGGTGTACAGTACACTCACACAAAACAAAAACAAAAAATATTAGGCTTCTATTTGTACGGCACTTCTTGTATTTTTTTTTTCTTTTTTTTTTGTCTTATTTTCTTAAGGATTACGTACTGACTTACATAAAGATGTGTTAATGTGTTAACAGGTCCAAAGTATTACTGTAGTACTGTGATTACTGAGAGACAGACAGAGGGGTGCAGGAGGGGGAGAGAAAGGGAAGAGGAGAAGACAGGGTTGCTGTACAGTATATGACATGGCATTGTGGAATGTTTGCTAGTCTTAGTTTTCCTTTCCTCCCATCATTCAGTGTGTTTTCAGACAGATTAAAGACCAGCAGGGATGTGATTATTCACTTTTTTATTCACTCCACAGGATTTTTCTCTTGAATACTTAAGTATCATTTCATTTCTAATGAGACAACATGTTTTTTAACTGCTCACATCCACAACTGGCCTTTGGTTTTGACTTATCGATCTGGACAGAAACGACTGACTCGGTTTTGGTTTATGCCACGAGGTGTGTCTCAGCTGCCATCAGGTATACCATCATTACATCTGCAGCACAGCACTAAGCAACTGTGTTTTCAACTCTCCGGCTACAGTTTGTTAAAGTATCAGATGCTACAACCATGCAGGTTTTCAAAAACCACTGGTAGTATGAAAGGTTCAGTGAAAATGAAAATGTATGTTTGCATTTAGACTTTCATGTTTTTTGGTCACTGCATAAGTTACTTTCCTGCCAAGACATCAGCTGCATTTCCCCCCAAAGTACAAAGTAAGAGCTTTTTTTTTTCCTCTCTGGAACTTTTTTCACAGAACTGAAAGGTTCCTTCAGACCGTTTCCATTAAACACCAGGTTCTGGGGCTGAAAAATGAAGGCACCACAGAAGTGGCAAAGTTTGCAGTTCCTCTAATTGCCACTTGAGGCTTGCTCCAAAGGCAAGTCAATCCCCATAGACTCCCATGTTAAAATGCCCAACTTCAGCTATGACATTAACATGTTTACAGCCTGGTACAAAATACAGTTTTGGTCTTTACAGCTAATTTCCCCCTTTACGGTAACTGTAATTCACCCATTTGGATTTAGCTGACAGTTAAAGTTAGGGCCATGGCCAGTTTGATTGACAGGTGCTGACACAGGCAGCTGTAGGTAATGGTTGTCTCCTAAAGTGTAATTTATGGTCCCGCAAATGTGTTAGTCATGTTTCCGTTTGGATCGGAGGGGTGAGGGGTGGGTGTTTCGCCCATTCCCATTCCATTCCAGACACACTCCTGTGCAGTCCTCCAAGATCTTGACTGTGAGTCGCTGGAAGTGGGTGATGTATGCTTCTGCTTAATGCTGATTGGTAGACAAGTGGGCCAGAATAGTGAAGGGAGCTACAGCAGAGTTCACTGGGAACGGAAGAACCGCGAAAAAAACTTCAAAGATCAAAAAACACAGCATGAATAGCTCAGACAGTGGCTACAGTGGATACTTTTCATTGTTTTTAACACTCAGTTCCACTTCAGCTCTTTGTATGTTAAAACTTCGCTGTTTTCCACGGCTGTCTGACGGACCAACAACAGTACAAGCAAGAAAAGCCCCCAGTTATACCACATATTTTGTACAGTGCCTCCATCTGGCAACAGAGTTCTCTGCAGGCATTGGGGCCATCTCCGGACTGCCAGCGAACGCGCTACTTCTGCTGGACCATAGATTCTGCTTAAGCCTCAGCTCGGTTCATTCAAGCCCCTGAATTGGACGTCCCGACCTTAAAGGAGGTGTTGGTGCCTTTGAGGATTTTTAATGGAACTATCTGACAAGTAGTATGGCTTTCCAACTTGTGTGGATTTCCAACAAGTCTGTGTTTCAGTTTTGATGACTGACATTTGAATATTTTATTAGTTTATTATTTACCACTACTTGAACAGCAACCTATGTCTGTGCATTGACCCCAAACAGTTTCTGGATACAGTTTGCTAACCAAGCTTGCTCGCCTCAGCTGACAACATGGCACTTCACCCTCTTGGATAAATATGGTCACTTGTGGTTCCAAAAAGAACAACATAGCCGCTGCAAAATATTGATGGTGAGGCTTCAAAGTCCACAGTGATAAAGACACGTAAAACATTAGGCAGATTAGTTAAAGTGACGTTTTTACACAAGACCAAAACCTCACACATAACCCACCTGAAGGTAAGATTTTTAAATTTAGCAAGAGTATTCCCAAAAACACCAATCAGTTCCTTTAAAGCCTTGAAGGTGTGGTATCTTGCTGCCTGAATAAAATGTTACATATTTTATCATTAGGTTTGCAAGCAATCCAGTTTTGGCAGAAAATTGTGTGCACAAGTAGGGCCTTGTTAATCATAGCAAGAAGCTGGTTCAGAGTCCTTAAACAGCCATTGCCAGATGTTCTAAAAACAGATGTTCAGCTCTCTGATTTAAATGTAATGATGACACATGAGACACTGACTGGCAGAAGCCTCATCTAGCTTCTTCCACCTCAATTTCACTGATAAGCAAACGCAATGTGGACCCGCAGGTCGAAACTGACACTTTCTCCCCATCTGGCTCCTTCCCAGATGGAAGTTTCCAGGTCAGCAACAAAGGAGATGGGGCGTCAAGATACAGGCCACCACAGCGGACAGCAGAGACTCAACTGAAGCCCTCCTCTGAAAGATATCAGTGTGTGACAGCGGGCGGAGGTGGTGGTGGGGATTAAAAGGTTTCGGATAAACTACTCAGGGTCCCTGACTAAGTGCTGTTTCCCCAGCCTCCTCTGCCTTTGAAACTCGAGAAGCCCAAGTGTTTCCAACAATGTGAGCAGTGGAGCAGAGAGGGGACGGGCACTTGGAGGTCAGCAGCGTCCCACCAGTGTAGTCTTACTGATGAGTCTATTCAGCCCAGCAGGTCCACAAGGCCTAAACGTCTGGTCCAAAAACTCACTGCAGCCACATGAAAGCTGGGGAAGGTCAACCATTTCTACCTACCCTCACCCTAACACTGCTACTTCATTGATTTAACCTACACTTTATAAGCATGGGCACACACAGAGGTTAACACCTCTTTCTCAGGCAGCTATGAAAAGTCAGGTCTTAAAAAAACCCCCAAAACAACAATCGGTTGATCTAATGATTATTTAGTCCAGAAAATGTCTTTAAATAGTTTTTTTTTTTTTTTTAAGTTATGGAACTTACGGACAATCTGAAAGCCACAGATTTTTAATTTACAACAAAATAAAATGAAGACACAAAATCCTGTTCAGAGAAGCCAGAAAAAGGGACGGTTTGGTCATTTTGGTTGTTAAATCACTAACTTGATGATCAGAATTGTTGTTAATTAATTTTGTCATGTTTTGGTTGCAGTTCAAATTTCCACTGGAAGCCTTTCAAAGCAGATCATCTCCACACATCTTTCATCAGCCTGTTTCCAATATGAAATACAGTGCTTTTACTGTTTTATAAGCCCACAGAGGGTTTTGTTTGTACCTGCCTTAATTATATTGCACATTCCCTTTTCATCTTTTTGTATCTACATTTCCTTAACAGCATTTAATACATCCCTAATATATAAAATTTATGTCAACAGTCAATGATACATACTTTGAAAAAGATTCAAAAGTAAATTTCATTCTTCTAAGAAAAATGGATAAAAAGATTAAAACCTCTTTCATTCATCCAATGGAAACGACAACAATCATTAACAGCCTCCTGTGTATACTATATATAGTATAAGGTTCAAACTGTCACTATTCCCTGAACTGCTGAGGCCGATCCAGAGATCGATTTAATGCCTTCCCTTTTTCTTCAGAACTTTCTCAGAAAAAGCCTACATACACATGAGCGACAGGCAACTTTCACATCCGTTTACTTCTCTGTCTCTGGCAGATCTTGACACCCGACAAGGAAGCAAGTCAGATAAGAATCATCCAGTTTCTGCAGAGTCATTGTCTATATTAGGTCAAATCTGGACAAAATTGTAAGTTGAGACTATTTGCTCTGTGCTTTTTTTAAACCCCAGCTGATCCATGGGTTAGCCTGGGCTGAGCTCACCCTGTTATGAAGAAATGAAAAGTGACCACGCAGCTGACATCTTTGGGTCAGTTCAGTGTTTTTTCCCTCAGTTATCTCGCTCCTCCTTCCGGGTGCACACAAACAGAAACTCCTCAGAGGAACTGAAACAGGAATGTGAGAAACAGAAACAAGTGGCCTTGCCAAGACCGGCCACTCCCCATTAAAGCTTTACAGTTAAAGGGATATTCCAGAATACAAAAGAGGACAAATGCTACAGCATCAGTTAAGGCCCTTAGATGAGCTCACTAATTGTGTAAAACCTGCTGGTTTCTTTTTTTTTTGTTGTTTTTTTTTGGAGTTTGGATCGGAGGCAGGAATTCACCGTGTTACAACCATTTGCAATTTTTGGCATATAGATGAATGTACACAGCAGATGGTGTGCTGTGTTATGTAACACCGCTCTGAAGGAAGGAAAATATCAGCACAAACTTGTGTAGTCTTTTAAACACAAAGACCTCATCCTCCTCTTCTGACATGACAGATGGGTCGTACAGCATTTTAAACCTCGGCGATATGTACAGTTGTTTCTCTGCTCTTTCCTCTTGTTTTCTGTTGTTGTTGCACGAGCTGCTGCCAGCACAAGATCCTGTGACTCTGTTGGCAGCATCGGCAGCTTCCCAGCCCCCCGGGAGAAAGTGGGAGGAGGAAGGTTATGGGTGTAGTGCACACCTTTTGCTGCACTCAGTGACCTTGCCCAAGATCATGCGTATTCTCACGGATGATCACATGAAAGCCTGACTAGGTTTGTGTGTTAATGTTAAGGACGCTTTACTGACATCACAGCCTCCTGCTCCTGCATCAAGCATCTTTATTCATTTTTATTTTTTCATAAAACCACAGACTGTCTTTGGCATTAGAGCTTAAAAGCTCTGTTTACCAGCAGCAGAACTCCACAAGGAAGCCATTCCAGCTGAGCGACAGGAATCCTCTGTTTACAGTACAGCTTTAAACAACCATGAACAACATTTCCCAGAACTAAGCGGATGCAGAAAACTAAAAACAGGAGCAACGCTAAACTGCCCCTTACTCTTTTAAAAATGACAACAAGCAAGACCTCCAAGAGGTGAAGAGTTTAAGTTTAACTGCTCTGTTCCTGCATGAGACAGGAAATGTTATTTTTTTTTTTTCCATAGAGGGGAGCAGTGTGTTATAGAACAGCAGCTTTGGAATGCAGCCCAGATGGGAGCTTGTCAAGGTTAAAAAACAAAAGGGAATTGCTCAGTGAACAGCCACTCCCCTACGTATATTTCCCAGATATGATGTTCACAGAAACCAGTGCCCACTACCGTTTCCACAAATAGGTTTCCATGTATACATGAAAACAATATAGGTTTCCATGTATAGACTTAATTTGAAAGGAAAATATTCTGCTTCACTTTTTTTGGTGACCCCAGATGAGCCTGCATTTTTTTTTTCTTCTAAATAAAGTCAAGCGAGGCCAAACTTGGAGCAGCAGTCACGAGTTAAGTTTTACCTTGTAATAGGTTTTAATAACACAGGTCCCTGTGGCTTTAAGCTTCAGGCACTTGAGAAAGGCGTCATTATGCAAACAAACCGCCTATTACAACAGTACGTCCTCGCAGGCCAAAACCCAGTCAGCAGTTACTGCCTCATGCCTCCATACTGATTCGCATTACTTTTCTTCTATCATATAGTAGCACCATACTGAAACAAACCGAAACCACCAGTTGGTCACAAAGCTCTGGGTGTCCTCAAGTCTCTCAATCAATATCTGTCTTTAGAAAAAGGTGCCAAGAGTCTTTTTTTCGCTCTCTTTTGGAGGATTTGAAGCCCTCTTCAAAGGTGCTTTGTTGCTCTTACCACAGTGCAATTCAAAGGTCTTATTTTTTTTTTTTTTTTTACGTCCAACAACATTTACAGAGTGTGGACAGGTTGGTCTCCAGCTTTAGCAGAGACCACAGAAGAAAAAAGGCAATTTTTTTTTTTAAACTTTCAAGACTGACACCCACTTTGTGGGCTGTGGCATCATCAAATAACAACAAAAATCATATCAACAAAAACAAATTATTTGCTTTCTAGCTCTACAAGTGTTTTTTTTTTCTCTATTTGTCATTGCAAGTCAGGAAATTGCGCTACATAATCAGGTCAGGGGGTTGAGGAGAGGGCTTGGGGGAGGCATTGAGGACACTTCCCTTTTGTTGGTAAAGAATAAATCCACTGCAGATAAGCTAAAGGAGCACCAGGCTGCAGAGCTAGAAGGCCGACCAGTCGACAAGGTGTTGGTCAAGTCCTGTCTGCTACACCACGGCCTCTCAGATCCGCGATGGTAGTGCATTTACATGTTAGGTGATAACCATCTTTAAAGGATGCATGCAGGTAAACAAGACAAGAATTAAAAGTATTTCAGTCACTTCACCCCTCTCTCTGCAGGACAGGATGATGTGT
This sequence comes from Heterochromis multidens, assembly GCA_015108495.1. NCBI lineage: Eukaryota > Metazoa > Chordata > Actinopteri > Cichliformes > Cichlidae > Heterochromis > Heterochromis multidens. Next base: position 16,533 of record VUQS01031917.1, on the reverse strand, counting down.
TAATGATTGGCAGCATCTGAAGCAGTGAGAGGTGTCCGAGTGGTTCAGCAGTATCACTTATCTTTGGTCAGTTTGAATTAAGGTGCAGTTTGCTCTTTCCATTTGATCTTTGCTTACATTTTGATGGGGTGACAGGGGTGTCAGAGAGGGATGGGTGACTATTCGTATTAAAGCTCCAAGGACTTTTCCACAATAAACACGCTGTTGTTTCCATTAACAACTGGTCTGGCATCGGGTCTCCATTGCTTATTGTGTGTCTCAACACTTACTGACATTTCAGATGCTGGTGCAATTCAAATGGTATGCAGTCCTTCTATAGGAGCCCGGCCAAACAAAAA
>VUQS01031917.1:0-13335 GCA_015108495.1 Heterochromis multidens | reverse complement strand
TAACGACAAAAAAGAAAAAAAAAAAAAAAAAAAAAAAAATTGTGGAAGCCACAACTAAAGCTTTTACAGGGAAATGCTGGGCTAAAATCAGGAATAGTTGAATTGTTAAGAGAAAATCAGGGAAAAACGAACAGACAAAGAAAATTGAATGCTGGTAAGGTTGGAATTCAAAGAGGTCGAAAGAAAACCAGACGAGGAGGAGGAGGAGGAGGAGGAGGAGGAGGGCGGCAGAACTGGGCTGAAAAATTTGGCAGAGTTGAGGTGTTGATTATCAGGAGCGAGGTGAAGTCACACTTCCAAGGGTTTTCCTGCTCCTTAGTGGTCTTGTTACTATCAGTTCTCTATATTAACCTGTTTTCTTAAACAGAGCATCTTCAATGTTATTTGAAAAGATGGTTTCTCACCAATTTAGTTTGATTTGTATTTCATTTTTAGAATGAGGAAAATGTCCACTGTGCCAGTCTGCAGTTGTTGTATGTCGGAGCACCACAGTGGACAAAAGTCTTTGGTGTGGTTTTTTTCTCAGTAACTGACGGTATGTGTAAAATAGATTAAATTAATCGATCAATTTAAATGACCACACTTCTCTTTATTTTCTGTCTCATATACAGTGTTATAATGGTTTGAGAATTGTTTTTTTTTTTGACTATGACAACAAAACTGTCCACTCTGTCCTGCAGAGCCAGTGTTCCCACTGTTAGGATTTTCCACTACTAAAGCACACCAACTCACCTAAAGTGAAAAAGACTCCACTATGTTTGCAAGTTAACTTTTGTACACACACAAAACTGCTTCATTAGTTACACCTATTTAACAGCTCAGCAATTCCAATATCTGATCAACCAATGACTAAGCAGGAGCTCAGAACATTTAGGCATGTCGACACGGTCAAGACAATCTGCCGAAGTCCAAACCAAGCATGGGAAGGAAAATTGATTTACGTGGCTTTGAACTCAGCATAGCTGTTGGTGCCAGACAGGCTTGTTTGAGTATTTCAGAAACTGTTGATCTACTGGGATTTTCCCACACAACTACTCTAAGGTTTAGAGGAAGCTGTGATTCTCTCAGTGAAAATGCCTCTCGGTGATAGTAGAGGTTAAGGAAGAGTAGCAAGACTAGTGCTAGCTGATAGTGAAGCAGCAGTAACTCAAATAGCTACTCAATACAATCACAGTATGCAGAAGAATGTTTCTGAACACACAACATGCCGAACCAGTTGGGACTAGGTGTGGGAACACATACTGTATATAAAAGATGGACACAGCCATGTGACGTCACCCACTGGTTTTCTCAACTCTGCATTTTGAAACCTCAACACTAGCATTTTGGTTTTTCAGAGCTAGAGGAGACCATATTTGGACAAGTGAGTGAAGTGCTATGTTATTAGCTAATGCTAGCAAGCTTTGTTAGCAAGATGCATCCATAAACTGTAGGCTGTAAAGCTGGGCATTTTAACATGGGTGTCTATGAGGATTCAGCACTGGCTTCATTTTTCAGCCCGGGGATTTCTGTTTGGGTGGGAATCACAACTTAAGATACGAGAATATTACGATACATGTGGCAGTTCATTTAATTAGCCCTCTGACTTCCTTTCTCTTGCTGTCCTCCATTTAACTTCACTTTAATCTAATTTATTTGGGGTCAACTTGAAAGAAAGGCAGATGTGAAATGTGAAAGTGAGGTCAGAGGTCAAATGTGACATCACATTTGGATGCAAACTATAATGTGATATGTGTAATCCCCATATACTAGTATCATTTCCTAAATGTTGCCAATACAAAGAAAGGCAGTAGAATTTTAAGCAAAGTTTTAAAGATAAAAGTAATTTTATGAAAGTTTGACCTTATTTGACCTTTAAGAAGAGGTCAGAGGTCCAAAGTAACGTGATATTTAGAATCCCCATATATCATTGCCTACATGCCTATATCAGTCTATTGACCTTGAAGGAGAGGCCAGAGGTCAAATGTCACATGATATTTTAAATCTTTATACGGTACTTTCTATACGTTGACAATACACACCACACCTGTAAGAATCATAGTTTCTATTAAGCCTTTTTGTCAATTTTTGACCAATAAATCATTAAGTTGACCTTGAAGACCTTGGTGGTTGTAAGGCAAATTTTAATGGATTGTTAACATGACTCCACTCTACACCCCTACAAAGTTTGATCAGAATTCATTCAAAACCTTTCAAGCTATCATGTTTACAGACAGAAAGAATGACATGCATGCATGTACACACACAAATGCTACCAAAAAGATCACCTCCTTGGCGGAGGTAATAAAATGTCCAGATCCATTAACAGGATTTATAAAAGGAGGATGTATTGTATTTAATGCATTTTTTTTACCATATGTTGAGGGGCACATTGGTAATTTGTCAGTAGTGGGAGGGATCTGAAACCCCCTGCTAAAGAATGCCTGGTGATTCCATGAGTACTGACCATATTCTTGGTTGAGCCCCCACAGCTTGATCTTGTTGGCTTCGTGCTGGGCCTTCTTCTTCAGACGACAGGCCCTGGAAACAGAGGAAAATAAAACACTGTCATTCTTTAGAACAGGAAACTGTTCTAGTATTCCCATTCTCCACATGATCCCGTTACTGAGTCAGCTGGCTCACGCTGAGAGTAGTCGGAGAGTGATGAGTACAGACCGTATTTCCAAACCATGAGGAAGACTGAAAACTTCCTTAATCCCTCTGAAGGACCATTTGACACCACAAACGGGTAAGACTAGTTTTTGTTTCAGAGTGTTGGGAAAAAAGGGAGCTGAGAATAAAACAATCATTGCATGTTAAAAATTAATGTAAAAATTCATGGGGACTATTCTCTGCATTGTGAAGAGAATTTCTCTTGTCCTGCAGCTGTGAGTCAGCTAAATGAAACTTGGGGAAAGAAAATACTTGCAGGTCAGTAGCGCTGGATAGAATATTTCCTCAGTATTTCTCCACATGTTGATTTGAGCCTTGCCAGGTTTTTCTTTTTGTACCACAGTCCCTGCTGGTTTGAGGAGGATGTGGATGACAGTACAACAATTTAAATGTTCCTAATCACTGCGGGGATGGGACTTAACCAAGTACTGAGCAGGTTCCAATATGTACCACAGGTTTTTACATTTGCAAATGTGATTATAGAGATTTAGAATTTCTGTTCTTAATGCAAATCCAAAAATAGCCCTTGAGAGATCTTGCTGTTTATTATGATGGATTACCTACAGCTGCAAATTGATTTAAGAAATATACTGAATGAAAACCAGTGGCTGCCTGAAGGTAGGAAACAACGTTCACCAAGTTGAAAGCTTCTGGTACATGCATGTGTTTGGAAAAGGGCTGAAAAGGGTTGTCTTTAAGAAACCTGGAAGTATATGCCAACCTGTGGCCAGCCACGCTGCGTTGTTGTGCACAATACAGCAGGCGGAAATCCTAAAACACTTGATGATTCAGTTGGTGGTTCTTCAACTGATTATTTAATTCATGGATCTTGGCAAACATGATTATTAGCTGTCTTAATAGGAGTTGTTGATTTGTAATGTCATCAAAGATTACCTAAGTTGCAAAAGTTCTACCCATATTTACTTTGTTTCTGTGGGCAAATCCACAGATTATGGCAATTTCAAAGTTGTGATCGGATTTCAGCCCGAAATTCTGCTGTTACTAATCCTGGTGCTGCAAATTCCTGTGTAAGACTGAACAAACAAAACCTCCACTCACGCCATCTTAGTGCATTCAGTAAAGAAAGTGGTTTGTGGAGTGTTAGCTCCAGTGTTAGGTCAAAAGCTGAAGGCCTCCACTAAAAAGGCAACTCTTCTAACATCTTCAGAGTTGTTTGTTTGCATGTCAAACTCATAAATAAGCATTTTTAGTGTAAACAAAGCCAAGCTTGAGCTATTGCCATCAAATTTATTTGATGGCAATAGGTTCATACTTTCCATTAGCTTACAAACTAGGCTAAATAAAAGTAATTATAAAAGGAAATGCACGGCACTCAAAAAAACTCCTGAGTGTCTAAGATGGAGGTTGCCCTATCTCCACTCCCAAGAAGCTAATTAAATGCTGAACTGGAAAACATATGAGCTGGAAGTTTCTTCCTGTTAAAAGGGTGTTTTTCCTTCCCACTGTCGCCAAGTGCTTGCTCATAGGGGGTCGTCTGATTGTTAGGGTTTTCTCTGTATTATTGTAGGGTCTTTACCGTACAATATGAAGATGACTGTTGTGATTTGGTGCTATATTAATACAATTCAATTTAATTCAATTCAGTCATGTTCAACTGTGTAGTAGCAGGCATATCTTTCTAGTTGTTATAGCACAAAATATGAAGGTAAGTGCTATTATCATTTTTCTTGGCTTACTCTATCCATAACGTGAATTAGCTTGGCATTTGTTCAGTGCTCTGGTGGAACGAGCCAGAGCTTTCCTTTTGCTCATTTTCAGCCCAACACCTGCACCATTTCTTTGGCGTGAATATTTGTGTATTTTTCTAGTTTGTAAAATTGCTTTTTAAACCTGATTTAAAGCAAAGACTGCAACAATGTTAAGTTTTTCATTTATTTAGATTTTTTAAAAATCCAAATCTTTCCATGCACTTAGGTAAGAATTTCAAAAGAACAGCCTGATTTACTATCCATAGGTGTTACCATGATAGCTGCCATGTGGTGAGACTTGCTTCTGGAGGGACTTTGATAAAACACAAATAAAATGCTTGGAAAAAAAAAAAAAGTGGTGATTTAAGGTCATTTTTTTGGTCAAATGACTGCTTTGAACATCGTACACTACTGATATGGGTCTTTGTAAACACACCAAGGTGAAATTTTTTAACTTTTCTCATTGAACTTCCATGAATAGGGTAAGTAATAAAGCTTCTTTCTGCTGCTGCCTTACTCGCAAGGGGTCACCACAGTGGATAGACCTGCATATTTGATTTGGCAAGTTTTAATGCCGGGTGCCCTTACTGATGCAATCTTCTCAGGGATTTATCTCCTCCCAGTCTCAAACCAGGCAAATGTGTTAATCACTACACTATGGAGCCACTGAAGAAGATAAACAATACTTTCCCAAATGATGATGTGTTCCTGCTGAGTCTAGTCAGTAAGTTAGCACCCAGGACAGTTTTCATTGCTAAGCATGTTTGTTGGAATGTCCAGCCAAACTAGGCGAGTGCTAAGAACCAGGCCAGTGTTCTTCCTTCGTGCCGCCTGAATGCCTCAGGCAGGTCGTTTCAGACATGAGTAGGAAAAAGAATGACAGAGAAGGTCTGAAGGCGGTCAGGATAACGCAATTCCTAACCCTGACCTGGATTCATGCAGCCGCAACTATGACAGAGTAAAAGAAGTGAATCTTCACATGAAATTCCTGCATACTAAACAAAAACATGAACTCAGTGACTTTACGGTCACACTTCCTTTGACAGTAAATTTCCTTCACTCCCCTCACTGCTTCAGTCTGTTTTTCAGCTTTACTTCTTTAAGCCCTTGCCAACTTTATATTAGATGACATGTTTGTGACGTGTTTAATGTATGTTTGGAATAACAAGATATTCCCAGAGTCCCAGGCTCCTTTAAACTGCCTGTAATAATGTCCTGAATTCTGAATTCTCCCCCTCCCTCCTTGCAAAGATGAACTTTATATGACCCATCTTTCCCTCTACATCTAACTCCTCGTCTGCCTCCTCAATCCTGCCTGACTTCCTCCTATTCAGCTTTTCATCCTGCTTCCCTCCATCTCCCCGCCTCTGTTGTTTTTTCTTCTGCTTCCCTTCATCCTTCCTTCACTTATTTTGTCAAAATAATATCCAAGGTAAGCTTGTTACAAAGAGACAGGCAATGCAAAAATACACCTAAGACCAAGCTTTTCAACCCTCTGTGTTGTGTGTTTCATTCTGAGGGACATATTGTAAAGTAAATTAAAGCCCATTTGAAATGTTACAAAAGCATATTATGGCAGTTTCTTTTAAGGTTTGCTTTTAAAGCTGATCTGCAGAGTTCCACGACATGAGAGCATCATCAAAGAAAAAATTCAAATCAATAAAAACAGGACCAATTTCCTAGATATTCTCATCTTCTAGTAAATGAATGTAACTAATGGCCTAAAATCCACACAGATATCATCTCGATGTTTTCTTCACCGTCCATGTCCTCCACAACCCGTATTTAGAAGGTCAACTATTAAATGCTGCACATATTTGAAAACCAATCTTGACAGGGCTAAAGACTGCAGATACTAGACCACACAGCCCTGCAGGCTTCTCTTTTCTGCCAACAAATTACAAACGCTGAAACCCTCTTAAAATTCCCACTCAGGCCTCATAAATCAATACAGAGCATTTCTAGGGCTCTCACTTAGTGCAGAGGCTGTAGGAGGGCAGTAAAGAGCATGTTGTACCTAGAGGCCAGCTTGTTCTTCTCCTTGCGTGAACGGGCTCGGGCCACAGCGGGCAGGTCGTTGACCGGGCCCATGCCATCGATCGCTGCATTGAGCTTCTGCAGCTGCTCCCCGATGTTGTGGAGCTTCTGGGGGTTTGGCGTCAGGTCGCTGGCATCCGTTTTGCGGGCTTTGCGTCGCCCCTTTTTGCCTGAATTAATGACAATAAAATGAACTCAATACCTGTCTGCAAAATGTCACCAATCCTCTCTTCAGCACTCCAAATGAATGCTGTACCACTAAACACAGTGTAGATCTACCAAACCTGGCCTTAAAATTCTTGTCAGAGTCCCAAATCTACAAAATCTAAACTCTGGCATTTTACAGGTAAAGGCATGCATTTTTTTTTTAGATCTGCTTTCATGTTGAACTATTATGCTTTGCAGCTCCATATTTTTATTGCTGGACTCTTCTAGAGTAGCTTTGCATGATTCAAGTTTGAAATAACTATTACTTGGGCACCTCTTAGTTCATCGACTATCTGAAACAAGGCACTTTAGCACTGCCATTAGCTTCTCCCCTTTAAGGCCAACTATTTAAACCAACTTTCTTCTGATTGGTTGCCCCTCATGAATAGAAGATTCTGAAATCATGTGGGTGGAGCTTCTGTGCTCTCTACAAGAACTGTTTGTTTTTTGTAATTACCATATTAGGGATATCTGCTCTCCGTGACATCATACTCTTGGCTCATCATACAGAGGCCAAGAGTAGAAAAACTCATAGGAATGTCCCATAGGAGTTACTCTACAAAATGACTGACATTATTATCTGAAGCTTTAGCTAGGTTTAAAATAAGCATCCATTTGTGGATGTGAAAGCAGTATCCAATAGTTTGATAGAATTACTTAGTATTTACAGAATGCGTAAATGGCAGTACTGACTTTTATTGTTTGAGTGGTAAGACTGCACTAAGTTTAAAGGGCTGCCATACTGGTTTGTAATACATAACACAGGCTTTTGCATTGCTGCAGAGCTACTGTTCAGCCTGACGTGAGATTTGCTTCTGAGAGGAATGTTGAAAAATTCACTTTTTGACATGAAAGTTGTATGTAGGGCACACGCCTGAGGGTCCAGGTCTGATTTGTGTCACAGGAGACAAAGGAAATGGGACACTCCCAGCCACAGTATGAATGTCGGGTTAATGACTCCTGCTGCTAAACTTTGTGATTAGGGTTGAACTTATCAGTCTGACAATTATCTTTTTTAATAATTAGGTCATCAGCATTCCAAAAGTGTTTTCCCCAAAGAAACAACCATATAAAACAATTTTTACTTAACTAAGTAACTTTTCTTTATTTTTTTAATGAAACAATCACAATTGAGTGGTTTTACACTAGCATGATGCAGTCCTGCCATATTCTCACCCTCTCGGCGGTACAGTGTGCTGGGAAGAGTGCTGGAGCTCCAGGAGAGAGACCAGTGAACGTCACCGCCAAGTTTCTTCTTTGTGGCTGACTCCCGAGCACGTCTGTACTCCCAGAAACAGCGACGCTTCGATGGTCGCTCGCCTGGCTGCCTGGCTGGCTCTGCTTCCACCTCTAGAAGGACAAACATGCAAAGAATTTTTTATTTAAGCACTAATGTAGAAAACACTTCACAATTATTCAAGCAACAAATTTGTTTTTATATAAGTAATATAGGCAGTGCTTTTTAAAGACAACAACAAGGAAGAGAATGCCTTTCATCTAAAACATAATCTTTGTAAGAAACATATTAAACATGTTAAACATAGATACTAGAACAAAACATCTGATGAAAAAAAAAAAATAGGTGAGTAAGGAAAGCAGCCAAGAAGAAAGTGTTTCATAAAAACTTGAACCCTGTCAGTTTCTTGACTTCATCCTGGTGCTGATTCAAAACAGACATATGCGTGGGTGAAAATTATTCTGTGTAATCTTCTGACTTTTTGTCCTGACAAGGCTTCCCTGTCAGCGCTGTATAAAATGCAAGTTTCTGTTTTGCTCTGTTTCTCTTATCTTGTGAGATCTTATCTTCTGGCTGGATTCCATTGCACTAAATTACATGCAAGTACAAATGCAAGTGACATAACTGCTGAACCATCAAAGAGTTTGTTTAAACACAGACTGGCTCATGATAACACATTTTATGATATTTTCTACAATAGTGGGTATCATTACTTTTTATATCCATGAAATGAAGCACAGTAGAAATACTCTGGGACAACTGTAATCACTTTGGTTCCCACATTTTCATAATTTGAGTTTAACAATTAGGAAATATTTCCCTAACCTATTGTCTTTCATTAGTGATCTACACTCACCAGCCATTTTATTAGGTACATCTGTTCAACTGCTCATTAATGTAAATATCTAATTAGCCAGACATGGTGAAGACGACCTGCTGAAGTTCAAACCAAGGCATCAGAATGGGGAAGAAAGGTGATTTAAGTGACTTTGGCAATGTGGCATGGTTGTTGGTGCCAGACGGGCTAGTTTGAGTATAAGAATAAGAATAAGAATAAGAATAAGACTAACTTTATTGATCCCAAAGGGAAATTCGTATGTCTGACATGGCTGATCAGAAACTTTCAGAAACTATTTCAGAAACTGCTGATTTTCCCACACAACCATCTCTAGGGTTTACAGAGAATGATCTGAAAAAGAGAAAATATCCAGTGAGCAGCAGTTCTCTGGGTCAAAATGCCTTGTTGATCCCCCAGGTTAGAGGAGAATGACCAGATTCCTTCAAGCTGATAGAAACGCAACAGTAACTCAAATAACCACTTGTTACAACTAAGGTAGAGCATCTCTGAACACACAACATGTCGAAGATGGGCTACAGCAGCAGAAGACCACAGCGGGTGCCACTTCTGTCAGCTAAGAACAGGAATCTGAGGCTCACCAAAATTGGACAAGAGAAAATTGGAAAAACATTGTCTGGTCTGATGAGTCTCGATCTTGGCTGCAGCATTCAGATGGTAGGGTCAGAATTTGGTGTAAACAACAGGAAAGCATAGATCCATCCTGCCTTGTGTCAACGGTTCAGGCTGCTGGTGGTGTAATGGTGTGGGGGATATTTTCCTGGCACACTTTAGGCCACCTAGCACCAACTGAGCATTGTTTAAACACCACAGCCTACCTCATCATTGTCCTGACAACTTTTGATGGCTGCTTCCAGCAGGATAAGGCGCAATGTCACAAAGCTCAAATCATTTCAAACTGGTTTCTTGAGCATGACAATGAGTTCACTGTACTCAAATGGCCTCCACAGTCACCAGATCTCAATCCAATAGAGCACCTTTGGGATGTGGTGAAAGAGGAGATTCACATCACATGCAGCCGACAAATCTGCAGCAACTGTGTGATGCTATCATGTTAATATGGAGCAAAATCTCTGAATAATGTTCCCATCACCTTGTTGAATCTGTGCCAGGTAGAAGTAAGGCAGTTGTGAAGAAAAAAGGGAATCCAACCTGCTAAGGTTAGGTGTACCTAATAAAGTGGTCAGTGAGTGTATGAGCTGAAGTTGTAGTTGAAACACTTCCACCTTTCGGGCTGGCAAACAGCCTGTTGTAAAGCAATTAGGGCCATACCTTAACTATTCAGATAATCATTCACTGTGTAGGTATTTGGTTTTCAATTTTGTGATTCAAATCTTTTTTTTTTTCTTTTATAAATATGGAAACATATCTACTGTGGGCATATGACACCACTATCACCACGCTTCAGTTCACCTCAAATGTGCTAATCAGGCACTCTGTCAGTAAGAAATAGCACATTTTCATACCCCTTTGGTGAGCTTTGACTAGAAAAAAAAATTAAAAATTGAAGGACAGTACAGTTCTTGCTCTCATTGCATTCCCACTGCTCTTTCTTGCGCAGCAGCTGTATCCCCAGCGAGGCTGTGCACCGAGAACTAAGTAAGATACCTTCTGTTGCTTCTAACTTTTTCTCTCAATGTGTTTTGTCAGATGATGTCCGAATAATAACATCAGACACAACCCTTTCATTGCGGTTCTTTGTTCAAGATAATTACAGGTTGTGTGTGTTTTTTTTTCCAGCATCAGTAATAATCATGCTTCAGTTCAACTCACTGTTGAAAACGCAGTTACTTTGTCACAAGATTTAGCAGGCAGTTAGATAAAATAATCTGTTGGAGCTCTTGCTCTAGCTCAGAATGAGGCACACTTACTCAACACCATTCAGCGAGCAGCAGAACCCAGGCAGAGTCTGTGCTTTGTGTGAGAGCAATTGTTGCCTCTGACTTTTCGAGTGATCATAGAACAGCTGCAGTGTTTAACTTGTGAATATAATTTTGTCAAATGACATTGCAGTTACAAAATACCCCTTACCCAATTCAATCGTTCAAGATTGAATTGAGATTGAAGATTAGCATATGTTCATTGTACTTTAGTTACTTCATCTGAGTCTGTATGGCCTGAGAGAAAAAAAAAAAAAAAGTTGCCCAACCCTGGTCTAGCATCATAGAAATGTAAGAAATGTATTAAAACATAATAAAAACCTGCAGCTCCACGAGCCTTAGTTCACATTAGAAAATATTTTTTGTATCTTCAGAATGACTGGAAGAACTCCTGTTGGGTCAATGAATGCTTCTCGTGTTGCCTCAAAGCAGACACTGTTCCCTGTACATCTGGTAAAATTAGCAATGAGAAAAATTAAATCTTCATTATTTTTTACTAAACAAATAACATTTATTGAATGTAATCTGGTTCAGATGTTGCAACAGAATCACTTGATGAAATAATCCAGCATCAATGCCCCAGGCCACAGTATTCTGAAGAAAACTGAATCTCGGAGGTGGACAAAGCTGACAGCCATATATGCAATATTTATTAGAAGAGAAATACCCAGCAACTGAAATGACAGATGTACTCCAATCATAACTGACAGCTATTCGTGTTTATGTTTGGTTGGTATGAAATCATGCTGTGAGCCCAAATCCAAAAAACACATGCCGTATGTCCTTATGACAAAGCCACCAGCACGTATGCTGTTTCACACAAAGACGTCACAGAAGATTAGCCTCGAGCGTGCAGAGCCACGAATAATGGCATCATAAATAATACAGCATGCAAAGCTCCACCAGCAGGAGGAGAGACGAGGCTCTTCTTCGAACCCGCCGCAGATCCGTTCGAAACAGAAAGAACACGCTGCCACAATGAACACAGTTGTTACTACTGTGATTAAATCAGACTTGGACTTGATAACCATGAAGTCCTACCCTTGCTTTTATTCAGGAGTGGACAGTCCACAAACACACACAGAAACACACACACACACACACACACACACAGAGACAGCTTATGTAACATCATGGTGTCTGGTCCTGTCTGTAGATAACGCCATTGTCTGCACTCTCCTCTCAACTCGATCTTTTGCTCCATGGTTTTCTGCGCGTGCACACACACAAACACACTGAATACGCTCCTCAGCCTTTTGTCTGGTCTCCTAAACTCACTCAACCACCATCAATCTTAGTGAGTACATAGCACATTTTTCCAATCCATCATCCAGACCTGTGCCATCGCTGTGGGCTAATGGTAATAATAGCTCAACAGGGCAAACACACACAAACACACACTACAGGAACAAAGGGGAGCAACAATTGTGTCTTGCGACAGTTGAAATATGACCTGGACCGCTCTTTGATAGGGAGCCATCGACCTCTCCATTACCTTGCAACAAGACGCCTGAGATTTGTTTATCTAACACGAGGGCGATCAGAGGCAGAAAGAGCCTGGGAAAAGATGCTAATCTGAAGGGAAGTCAGTTTACATAGGTGTTATCAATATACATGCTTATGTTTCACGGCCTGTAGTCTGGGCATAACAGCTCTTCTCACATTAAAGGGTTTAGATGATGATCTGTGCTATCAGCAAACAGTGACTTCATCTGTTCATTACTAAGGGATTAGGCTGCTATAATGTGCTTAATTGTTACATTACAACATTATATTAACTCTGCCAAGAAGGCTCCAATTCAGTCCTGTTAGTCTGAATGTAAATTAGCACAAAAATAAAAGCCATTAAGCTCTAAACCTCTGAATCCTTCACTTCCCTTCACAATGTAACCTGACATAATCTTTTACCTGTTAACACAAAAATCTTTCAGCAAGCTATCTGAAAAGTTCTCAAGAGCACCAACACATCATAGACCAGTGTTCAGAAGCCAAAGAAAAAGAAGTGTGAATCAGAGCACACCTTTTACCAACGTTATTGAGCAAGCCCGTGAGTCAGGCAACAACTGACTGCTTGTTGTGGCCAATCCAGGAGTTCTGAGTGATTTTTTTGTACTGTTTTTGAGTAAAAACAAAAAAAAAAACAAAACATGAATTACCCAATAATTTTCCATCTATGTGCTTATTTTTGCAAATCTAATGGATGGTATTTACTGTCTGGATTGTAAGCAGGATTTTATAAGTCATGGTACCAGCTCTTTTTGTGCAGTTGCAAGAATGAAAAAAAATAATCACAGCTTTTATAAAAACTGTTTACCACTGAAAGTGATCACAATTGTGATACAGCAATTTCCTATTGAAAACATCACTGAGGCCTCAGTGGTAACTGCCGCCCTCAAATTCACATTAACATGTTGCAAATGTGGGAGGACGGATTATATATATATATATATATTATATTGTGCTGACCTATTAAGACCTCCATGATTTTTTCAAATTTCCACCAGAATAACCATCCCCACATCTGCATAAGAGATACTTGGGAGAGTTCTGAAATACAATAAAAGCTCCTTTTCTTTATCAGCAAACCAGGGTGACATTTAAAAAGCTGACTTTCTTTCACTATCATCTAATCAAAACAGTCAGCTGGAGAGTAAATAACAGCTATATAGCATCCAGTCAATAAACAGTGACGATACTGAAGCTATTCTAAAAATTTTCACCAGCGATTCTACCGAATTTCATACAGCAGAAATTAGA
>VUQS01031914.1:4188-24411 GCA_015108495.1 Heterochromis multidens | reverse complement strand
GTAAAGGGATCATATTTGTCATTTATCCTATAGCATGTCTAACAGTCCTTATAGCCTATACAGTAGTTCACTGGTTACAAAACTGATCTCTAATCTAGTCGTGAGGAAGATTGTGTGTGTTGAGGAGGATCAACAATCATGAGCTATAAAGAAGTTAGGGAGTAATTCTGATGCCTTTCTGCATACCCCATTTCATTTACATTTCTGTCACATACTAAAAATGTGTTGTTTTTTTTTGTTCTCCAAGCAACGTAATTACAAATTTACTGGGAGGAGACGAGGCAAATGACCTTCCTATGCAAAATAGGGCTGCATTTTACCATCTCCTTCTGTCAGGCAACTGATGTGCTCTCTGTTATGTCATTGTGGACAGTTAAAGGACAACGAGGCCACATTTTAAATGAATAAATCACTCATCCATAAAACTCATTACTGCATGCATGAGAACGGAGTGTGTGTGAAAGTGAGCATACTGTAAGTGTGAGTTGTAGTGGTTTGGATCCTGACTCTGGATTCCTTCAAAGACTGGAATATGTTTTTTGACAGGGAAATAAGCAGCCTGGTGACCAGAGTTAAATTATGGAAATGATTTTCAAATCCTAATTTACATTGTGCTAAACATGTGAACTGATTCTGAATTCACATGGAAAGATGAAAAACATGCTGAGTGTGGATAGATATGCTCCAAATCAAAAAGTCACACAGACACGCTTTAAATTAAAGGGATCAAAATACACATTTTCTTTTAACAAGATCATCCTCTCAATTTTAAAGTGCTACCACCACTTATCAAAAAGGTCATAAGAAGGGTTTATATTTCACACAAACAAAATTACACTTGCACATGTTTTAAATTTGAGACAACTGACTTCTCTGCCCTTCAGCAATCTGTCAGCACAAAAGAAAACTTTAAGCATTTTTCTTGTTCTCTGGCTTCATTCAGGATGCACAGCTCTAAGTATCTTATAATGACAGGCTGGCTAACTTGTATATGATTCTGATTATGGTGCTTGGACACAGCTCTGTGTTTTGCTGTTTATCCCAGCCAAACCTGTGTGCCAGCTCAAATAATGTCCACTCTGGTTGAATAACTCAGCATGAAAAAGTCCAGCATTTCAGGCCCGGGATGACTGATGTGTGTCTTTTTTATCCCCTTTTCCATTTCCATTTTGAGTGTTCAGCTAAAAGGTTCCTCAGTGTGCCTTGTAATACTTACTACGCACTAATAAATTAAAGAAGATTTAAGGCCATGCTTAGACAGAGAACAGCACTGTGTGCTTTCAAATTCATTTTCCTGGGATCACTATGCCAGGCAGGGATGCCACTGAACTCAGTTCAACTTTAAAAGCCAGGGCTACTTTGAATAAATAAAGTCAAATGTTTATCAAGGTGAGGAGCAAATTAAAGCAAGCACAGGAGGGGAATATGGAGCAATTTGATACAGCTGTGAAAGAAGGATCTGCCATTCTTTTACAAACACCCACACATCATTGTTGGTGTAACAATCAACCCCTATTTCACAGGCTTCCAGCAATGTATTAGCATGTAAGTGAGGCAATTTTGGTCGGCAATTCCCAAGATAACAGCTTTTTCTCCCTCCTGCTCCTTTTCTTCATCTCCCCCTCTCCCCATCTTTTTATGCATTTCTCTCCGAAGCAGACACCATAGATGTGATGTGCCATTCCTAAAAAATTGAAACAACTTCCAGTTCAGCTGTGCTGTAAAAAAGGAGAAAACACTGAATATCTACTTCAGTCTATAAAAAACTCAATATTACCTAGCATTGAATAGACAATATCAACTGGCAATTTATCTGAGCTGTTGCGCTTTCATAATGTCATCAGTGAAATCAGACACAGAATGTGTTTGAGAAGAGATGTTGCAAAGGTTAGGTGAATCATTGTGAGGATTACATTACAGTGATGGGAGAGAAAGCAAGGAAATTTTCCTCAGTGTGTGTATGAACCGAGCTGTTGCACAGAGGAGGAGAGGATTAAAGTATTGTTACACCCCTGTGCAAGTCTGAGGATTTCGTTACCCCAATATGATTCTGTACTTAAAAATGATTTCACACTATTTTCAGGAATAAAGTGAAATGAAAGCAGAAGGTGTATGTGCTGTGTATGTATCTGTATGTGTATTAATTCAAGCAAACAGACGGCCATGCTTAATTTAGTTAGTAAATTCATGTGGCTTTTAAGTGTGTGCATGTGATCAAAGTGTGGTGTAGTCACACCAACACACCGATATGTAGTGAGAGGAGGCTTAAACAGCGATCATCACTACACAGCTGCAATGAGAGGGATGTACTGAGAAAGAAAAAAAGACAATGCAGAAGAAAGTGATGATAGAAATAAAGAGCGAAAGAAAAAGGTTAATGAACAAGTCAATGAGGCTTTATAGTGCCAACATAGTCACTTCAGACCGAGAGAGAAACTGCTGGTGGAGGTTTATCAGTGTAACACTTGAGGGAGAGTGAGAAAAACTGGCTAAGATACAAAGAGCGACAGTCAATGAGCTGTTAGCTTTATAGTACTTAAGAAAGGCAATAAGTGGGTGAGAGCAGGAGTTACATTAAAGATAAGTAAAAAGTATGATTTGCTTTAACTATTACTAGAAGATATAAGTAAATGGAGAACCACAGACAGCAGATGGAGCATGAATCAGGGCTGCAAAATCTTAAATTAACTGTCTGTATTTCATTTCAGCTTATTGCTCCCCATACATACTATATGCATATATATATTCCAGATATTCCACCAAAAATACTCATCTTTGTAAATAAACATCACAACCTGTCTTGTCTCCCCTTTCTGTCACTTCCTGTGAGCCGACTTTTGACACACTGCAAATACACAGTGAGGTGTTACTTATTGATCTGTGAGGTTTAAGGAGACAGCCGACAAGAGGATTAAGCTAAGGTAGGTCTATGACTGGAAAATGCTGATAGGTGCAGGTGATTCATGGTACCTTTATCCACTGATAAAAACAAAAGCCTCTCTCTCACAGCAGCACACAGCTGTTGGGAATGCTTCTCCACTTATCTGACAGAGACCTGATAAAGAAATCAAAGGGGCAACTCAAGGTCAGACCGCTGTTTCCTCTTTTCCCTCCTCTCCTTCAACCAAAACCTGTCTCTCTCATCAGCCTTTATGTGAGATGAACGTTTCAGTTGGGTTTAATTTTTAACTGCAAGATAGCTTTGCCCTTTTGCCTAGTGGGTGGTTTTCATTTATTTCCACAAAAATTTATGTGGTTTTTATTAACATTACAAAGAGCCTTCAGAAATCACATTCCTGTCTTTGAGCCAACTAAAGTTTTGCACTTTGAATACTGTTGTTTTCACTCATAATCTTTCTTTTCTTTTCTCCTCACAATTGTCATTCATGTGTTTTCACTACCTTCAAATAGCGACACTGCCCTGTTGCACTCATTTTACGTTAGTCTGAGGTTGCTAAGCTTCTATTTGGCACTCACTCTTTATCTCCACTGCTAGTTCTGTCACTGTCTGTGGTTGTTTGAGAAAAGAAACAACCTTGCAACCCGACTCACTGGCTCTCAGTGATTTCATAAGACTGGATGATTGGGGTACAACCAGCTCATCAATCACCAAGCCTCAGTCAGAGACATTCCAGCTGTAAATATTAGGTGATTCAATATTACCATGCCCTCATTATCTGCTATTAGACTAGGAGGGAACATGGAGATCCTGACTCTGTGGGCTCCAAATCCTGTCTTAGTCTGAGATGAGGAAGTAATCACTCCAATACATCGTCTGAACATTTTCAATACAAGTGAGGGCAGCTAACCGCTAAACATGCACCATAATAAAAAGGAACACATAGTGGGTAAAGTCATTAAAGTTTGCTAGTTGCTTTCAGCTGTTCCTACACCACTGCACCATCAAGGGCACTGAAACTATTATAGATGTGAAAAGCTCCATATGAAAAATCTACATTTGTAGGATCATCGATTTAGACTGAGGTTTGCCCTCAATTCTGTTTGTTATGCTCAGTGTTCCAAGCATAAAGATCTGTGGGCTATCATGTAAACAGCAGTAAACATATAAACCAAGTTTGGAGTCTATTTCTGTAGTTGTTTTTGCGAACAGGTCAGATACCATGATCTGAACTGGGGCACAAGGAGTTAAAAAACAGAACGTAGAAAAGAAATAGCTATAAAGATTTAAAAAAAAATTCAGACTTGTACCTGGTTGGGTGAGCAGTTGGAATAACTTAGAAGAAAATTTTAGACTTTTGCAACACACAATCTACTCTGCAGTCAACACACACACACACACACACACACACACACACACACACACACAGGACATGTTTTGGGGGGTCATTCGTTGCTCTGTAATGAGTTTGCTGCTCCCCGTTGCTTTCTGAATGGAGTGTTCCCCACTCATCAATATTCATGACAAATTGTGAGTGGTTCTAGACCTGCTATATGTGGATGCTGTAGAAACAAGGTTAAACATACTCACATATTCATTTCTTGCTGCACTTCTGCTCAGCTACTGCACCACTTTTTCCAAACTGATGTGTATAACATTCACCTCAGTTTGAAAAAAGAATTTAACAGCAAAGGTTTGTGTTGATGAGGATAGTTGCAGGATCAGTGCAGCATGGAGTCGGGGTGAGGGATTAATACTACTGTGGTTTTACACACAAACAAACATGACCCATTATTCTCCGAAATTGCAGTGCACTTCCTTTCCAACAATATATCCACATATTTATGAGTAGACCTTGAGAGCTCATTATTTATTTAATTGTATTATTATTTTTGGACATAGATCACAATGGGAAATTTGGTACAGGAAGGAGTGCAAACCCATTTCCCTAGAATAGCAAAGTGAAGCAACGAATCATGCTCACTGTAAGCAAAGGCAATCAGGAGTTCCAAGCAAAATACACTCACTCTCATTCACAGTGATCTTGCATGCATTCCTGGACAGTGATTTTCTGCAGACTGCATACACACATACAAAAGTGCACTGTCTCGACTACAGCACAGCTCTAATTCCTAGTGCAATTACGTGGATTATAAAAAAAACTTGCTTAAACACTAGGAGAAATATACTTGAAAGCCTTGTGAGACTCATCAGAACAGCATTTAGTTGACAAAATTGACTGGGAAAACGTCAAGCAAGAAGACAAATAAGTAAAAGCTCCTCCAAATTGAGACAACACCACATTCTGCTTTTCAGAATGATCAATTTTTGCAGCTTACCTGTTTGGCATGCAGGTCTGCCTTAGAGGCCAAGTTAGGGCTGGTAGTTGGGGTCACGGGGGCACTACGGGTACCCCCGACCAACATCGCATGCACAGATGCCAGCCACCTCATGATGGTGAGGCAGGGAGTTTTTGCTCAAATGTGCCCTAGAAAAAGTGTCCAGCAGATAATACAGCGATCAAGCAAAGCCTGGAGGTGCACGGAGAGAACCAAGAGGAGAGATGTACAACCACTGTGCTTTAATTTCATCAGTGGCATCGCAGACTTTGACGAGGGGTGTGACCACTACCTCACATTCAACCCATTCAGTCTTACTGATCCCTTAAACACACACACACACACACACACACACACACTGACACAGATCCAACAGGAAAACAAGTACACACTTCTAGTACATACAATGACACAAACACACACTAATCCAACATGTATGCACACACATGGATACATGCTCACACACTCCTACCCCCCACTACCCTAGTGCCACACAATCCTTCCCCCATTACTCTTTTGCCATCTGTCACTTTCTCCATTTTCCCCTGTCCTCCAGGCACATTACTTTAGCTTAGCTTGATATTGCCCTTCAACAC
Organism: Heterochromis multidens; assembly: GCA_015108495.1. Taxonomy (NCBI): domain Eukaryota; kingdom Metazoa; phylum Chordata; class Actinopteri; order Cichliformes; family Cichlidae; genus Heterochromis; species Heterochromis multidens. Next base: position 18,577 of record VUQS01031914.1, on the reverse strand, counting down.
ACACACACACACACACACACACACACACACACACACACACACACACGCGCGAGCACGTATGCACACAGCTCCCGCTGGGTACCATCAGATACACACCAGAGATGGATATATGAATGCATAGGGTTAGTTCATCATTGGTGCTTTAGATGCAGAGTGAAACATACTTACATACCATGTTCATCCATCATTCTCTCCATCTGCCCATTTCTCATTCCATGACAAAGATTTACTGCTGATCAATTTATGGTTGGATGAAGGGATTTAAATGTTTGCTTGTGTAGATTTATATGTGGTGGAAACTCGCTATATTAGATTTATACATGGCTTGGAATAATGGATAAAGGGACTGCAACCTATAACCCCTGGTTGTCTTCCTGAATTCCCAGTAGAATCATAGAGACAATTAAACCAGCAGCTGGTTTGACTGTATTTGATCAACTTTAAATTAATTAAATAATATATTTAATTTAATTAAATATATAGTGTGTATACTATAACAGTTACACTAGACTCTTGCAAACATAATGGGTTTCATTTCAAAATACCTAAAGCCAGTTTTGGTATAAATCATGCAATGTTAAAATGTCATGCAGTGTGTGTGTGTGTGTGTGTGTGTGTGTGTGTGTGTGTGTGTGTGTGTGTGTGTGTGTGTGTGTGTTTATGTATACAGTACTGCGCAAAAGTCTTAAGCCACCTCCCTCCCATTTCTCTATGTTTTGCTTGGAAAATGGGAATCCGTGCAGCAATTTATTGAAATGTGAAAACATAAATGGAAATACAGCATTAAAATACAGTATCAGAGGTTGTATAGTTCTAACAAACTTCAAAGTCAGTTTTTGGTATGACCACCTTTATTCGTCAACACAGCCTGAACTGTCTCATACAAGCTTTCTTTTAATTTCTTTAAGTAGTCTTCAGGAATAGTTTTCCAGGCTTTTTGAATGACATTCAAAGCTGTTCTTTGGCTGTTGGCTGCCTTTTGTTGCATTCTCTATCAGGATGATGCCACACTCCTTCAATAATGTTGAGGTTCAAGCTCTGTGGAGACCAGTCCATGACTGATAGTGTTGCATTGTGTGTTTTTCTACCTAGGTAAGCTTTTACTCTATTAGAAGTGTGTTTAGGATCATTGTCATGCTGAAGAATGAAGCTGTTGCCAATCAGATGCTTGTCAGATGGTACTGTACGATGGATCAAAAGCTGACAGCTTTTCTGTGTTCATAATTCTATCAATTCTATCAAAGCCCAAATTATGACAGACCTTCCATCGTGTTTTACAGTTGAAGTAGACACTCACTGTTGTACCTCTCGCCTGACCTCCTCTGTACATACTGATGAGAATTTGAATCAATAATTTCAAATTTGGATTCATCACTCCATAAGACCTGTTGACTCTGATTTTCAGTCCAGTTCTTGGACTGAAAATCCAAGAACTGGATTGCTGGCATACGACAGCCTTTCCTCCCTGTTTCCCTACCTTAAAATGGCTTGTTGACAACCATTCTTCCACTAAGACCTTTTCTGATGAGGCTTCAGCGAACAGTAGATGGGTCAACTAAGGGACCTATCAAATTGTGTTATCATTTGTATTTTTTCATAGATTCAACTCAAGAAATGGGAATAAATGTTTTTGCTAGCAACAAAGTGCCTAAAGATTTAAAGATTTGGCTCTTTGCTAATTTGTCTGTCATGTGTCGACACAACACTGGTTAATCCCTTGAGTTAGGTGCGTTTTTTTATGCTTGACTGATTCACAGTTAAGTGGCTTAAAAAACAAAAGACAGCCTCCGATGTCTAAACTAGTTGAAAAAAATGAAAAGAACTTAGCTGTGTCTTTCCATCTTTTTCTTGACCCACTGTAATGATTCCTGGTATGTCCTCCTAACCAATAGTCAGTCAGTGGCTGGCAGAAAAAACTGGACATGCTGCCTTTTTGGACCCTCAACGACTCAAGATGCTGTCATGTTCCATTGCTGCAGTAACACCAGGGGGATATGACTGCATCTGTGATATGGCTAAATTCCATATTGATAAAATGTTCTTAAAGATATTTGTAATTTAATATAGCATTTCAGAAAATTAAGAAATGTATGCAAACTCATAAAGATACAATAAGAGGTTGTAGCAAGGAGAGCATGTGCAGAGAAACAAATCTGAAGAAACGAGAATAGCTCCCTGGTTTACGTAAGTATTGGTTGAGGTGGCAGTGGAAGTACTCAATACAAATGGAATACATGTTTAACCGACTGTTCTGAGTTAACTTTGGACTCATTTAAGTCTATATGACTGGGCCTATATCAAAACAACAACGGGATCCCACGAGTCAGTGCTTTTTTTTTAAGTGACAGTCCAATGGATCAAAACAGTAGTGCATAGTAACAAATGACACAGTGCTCTACATTTAACAAGAAGATAATCCCCCAGAGGGCTTTAGAAAGCAGCTGGACAGCAGTATTACTGGGTAGAAAACTCCCTCCAGACAAAACATAGAGGGGAAAGTGTATGATTGTTTGTAATCAATTGAAGATGTGTATTAGTGTGTGTCCTGCTCAGCCTCATGGCCGGGAGAAACATGGCCATATGTGGAGACCAGGCACCCGGCTCTGCTGTGTGACACTGGTGAGGATATGGCCAAAGCTTGACTTAATTTATCTCTTAATCCCCTGTCTCAGCATGGCATTGCATATGGCACAATGTTGCTGTGGTGTGACAGAAACACTGCAATCGACTGCACCTTCAGTCTAAACTGTCATTTAGACAAAAGCAAGGATTGTGAAAGAGGAAGGAGAATTAATACATTGAAACAAATAGAGAGATCTGAAGTGACAAGTATAGCCTACATCTGAAGGCTGGTGCATCATGACTATATATGTATACATGCATCTTTGTGTGTGTGCGTGCAAGAGTGTGTGTGTGTGTGTTTATGTGTCTATCTCCAAACAAGGAACTGCCTTTGGGGAGAGAGCTCTGTCTAATCTCAGACTATGAGACATTTTCAGTAACAAACACTGAATCATGCAAAACATGTCACTGAGCCAGAGTACAGGCTCATCTGTGATGCGCTCTGCTTTCATGCTTTAATGCATAATGAAACTTCCCTGTCACTCTAATGAGTTCAACATTATAATGGAAAGGTTACAACTGAAACCTCAAATAAAGCAAAATCCAACAAATGCTCTGACATGAACACAGCTGGAGGCAGAATGACATGACAAGTGGTGTGCCTGATGTAGTGGGTGGCAGAATGAGAAATAAAAATAGTGTCAGTATCAGTTTTGTGAATGAAGTATTAAACTAATGAAAGGAGACCAGAGAGAAATAGCACATGTTGTATTTAGATGTAGATTTGGGCACTCCAAAAATTACAGCAAACAATACATTCTTGATTATATGGTTTTAACCAAGGGGCAGCCTCCAGAGCTGTAAAATGAAGCCAACACAGAACTGGTAAAAGCTGCATTTCCCCTAGGTACCACTTAAGTCTGACTCCAGAAGGGATTCAATCCGCACAGGCTCCCATGTTTCTAAATGCCCAACTTTACAGCATTAAAAACTAGGGATATTCCTGGCAATTAATTTACTAGTCATATAAATGTGAGGAAAAAGTTAGATTAGTCGACTAATCTAAAAGACAGGAAACCCTCAGAAAACATTTAAAACAAAGGACCCTTTAAATGAAGTTAAACACTGGGCAAACAAATGAAATGTCCGGCACTTTGCACTGTGTGTAATGAAAAACTTATCCAAAAGGATAACTCAGTTAGGGGCGTGGCCATGTTGACTGACAGGTGTCTCGACGCAGGTAGCTGGAACCAATCTGAGTCCGCCTCTTCCTCTATTTCGAGTCATCAAAAAAACCTGCATCCTTTTTACTGTGTATGCTGTTGGTGTCTGTTGGAGCATTTTTAAGGATTATCTGACTAAGATCGCGGCTTGCTTTGTGGTAAAGGAGTCTTTGCTTCAGTTTTGGTGAGTGAAATGCTAGTGCAGTCCATGGCTTATCACTAATTAGTCAGTATACTTTGTTAGTTAATGATTTAGCACTCCACCGTCTCATCCATATAAGGTAATTTTTTGCTCCAAAAAACAAACATGGCAGTGGCCAAAACACTAACAAACTACAAACATTGTCGTTTTACTCATTTTCCAATTTTATACATAGCCAAGCCTAAATAAACATAGACTTAAAATTGAAAATATTTTTTCTCTAAAAATGCTGCATGTCAGGGTCAGGAAGTCAGCGTCAAAGAATTTTCGTCTTTGCCTATTGCGAGATGGCAGTGTGATAACACAAGACAATCAATATGGAGATAAATGTATTAATTTTTCTTATCTAGGTTATGGCAGCTGGACATTTAAGATGACGTTTCTGACACTGGAAAAGTAACGTTCCTCATGCTAAATCAAAGTTCTACTTAGACTTATCTGAAGAGCTGATTCTATACGCTTCCCAGATCAAAGAACCTTTGGTTCTTGAAAATGCACACCCTACAGCTAAATTCTGTCTATAACAGACCCAAAGCCACATTTCATCCTTTACAAAAACACATTATCAACCACCACAAAGCTGGACTACAGAACAGAAAGCCACAACTTTGGTCCAAACTTATAAACATCAAACTTCAGTGTAAACCACACTCCCTGCCACAACAGGGGGTGAGGAGGACGATGGAAGAGGAAATGATACTATGGTAAGGGCAGACACAAACAACAAAAAAAATTAACTGTACTCTTACTGTTTTGGTCACACTGGCCTTTAATGTCTTGCCAATAAAGCAAATTTTAATTGACTTGAGAGAGAAAGAGGCAGAGAGAGAGAGGTGGGAGGGATAAAAGGTGGAGTTATGAACATTTGAACAGCAAAGTGTTGGAAGTCTTCCACATTCCTTCCTGCTCCTACATCCCTCCCACATTTTTAGCACTCAGTCCGTGCTGAAATGCCCCACTGGATATGATATGCTTTCATCCAGCTCCAAGCAGCCCAGGAGAAAATCAAAAGGGCTGTAAATGTCTCAGCGTGAGAATGGCATTAAAACCAATTCCCTGAAGATGGAAAAGGGCTTTTCCAAAGCGGACAAGAGTGTCCACCCTCCACTTTAGGACACAGCATCACTGCATGGGGTAACAGTTGTCATCTTTGGCTGCATCTCAGTGTCCATCTTATTAAAAATGTGATTCAAAAGCCTGTGTCTGATGCAAAACTTTCATACTCAGAAGTGCACTTAAAGCACTACTAAAACATGACACTGATTCTGCTGTATTTGCACTGGACATCTGGAAATTTGGCTTTTGACAGTGTAAATATTCCAACCCTTTGCATTCTATCCATCTATTCTTCCAACAGGGATCAAAAAGCACACATATCTAAACACTGCATAAAGACTCTCAGACTGTTTGCTGACATTAGTACCCATCAGTTTTTTCTTTTTCTTCTTTTTAATTGTCAGCGTAGCAAAGTTAGTAAATCCCAGAGGATGCTGCGATGTAGAGAGCTGTTACTTTGCATCCATGCCGTTTCTCTTCTTGTGAGGTCTCTGTTGTTTCCTTTGTTGTGGCTTTTTTTGCTGTTAATGTATTGTGGTATGGTCACACTGGCTGTGTTAGTACGATACATAACTTAAAACTATGCCGTGACATAATAAACTTTGAAGCAAACTGAACAGGCTGAATTCAGACTGCATAGAAATAAACAGAAAAGGAAAATGTTAGACACTGTTGTGAGGCAGCTAACTTTTTAGTAAAACGATCAAACTCCCACCCTGTGTCCGTCAGTGATTTCAGGGAGACATTGAGCAACTCATTTTCCAGTATCTATGAAGAGTAAATCAAGCATGCCGCTTCAGTTAAAATGCAAACGGTCACATCTTCCACATGTTTCTAGTGTATATTTATAGCTAAAATGGGGTGATAAACAACCCTTAGCTTACCAAGCAGCGTGACAGGCTGACAGTAACACAGCACAGGTGGGATTAATTCGAGGATGACATACAGCAGGGTCAGGAGAGGACACTGCTTTGCTGCACATTAATATTGATATGGTGAAATCAAAGGCTCTAACTTTAAAAAAGAAAAAGTGACCTTACTGAGACAACTTCATTTATAGTGAGACGACTGGTGAAGCTGCAGTGCAGTACAGCTTGGCTAGAGTTTTGGAAGGCCTCTCTTATCCTCTGCCAACGGATCCAGGGGCCAGAGGGGACTTGAGACGTTTTTGGAGGGGTTTTTTTTCCCCCTACCAACAGCTTTTTTGGAATGATGCAGATGTAAACAATTACTGAGCAAAACGCTCATGATGGGAAGGAAACAGACGAGGGATTAGCTGAGTTTCATCTCCAGTTTTGGTATTATTTGACGCACAGGCAAAAGCGCTGTTTTTGTTTTTTGTTTTTCTTTTAAGTAAGAGGGAAAGATCTGACTTCACATTCTCTTTTCAGTGTTGAAGACCACAGGATGTGGCTCTGTCAGAGCAGAACAGACAGAATCAGTGGTTTCTCTTCACCTGGGGGATTGTGTCAAAGGGTAAAAGAACTGAGAGCTTCAGTGATATGGATGGAAAACTCTGAATTCATAGAAAAATACAGAACTCCAAGGACAGGTCTGCTGATGTGATTCAATATTTGATGAGACAAACTGAAAAGGGGGGAGAGGGGAAAGAGAAACATTTAGAGTAGAGCTGTGACCTTCTGTGATGCATATTTTAATAACCTTGAAATATCCATAAATATGGATATCAAAGTCAATCGCAGCTGTTATTCATAATATTCATCCAGTGTTACACCTTTGGGATCAGTGCAAACCTGAAAGTTAGATTAACAGGCTTGTTGCCAGCAGGTTGCCAGTTAAACCAGCAAAACAGTGTGGTTGTATAGAGGAGCTCACTGTTGCTGCAAAAATAAAGAGTTTTTTATACACTTGGTCAACATTCCCTGAATAGACAGACGTTATAAAAATACAAAAAAAACACTGATTTCTTTCATCTCCTTAAGTGGTTGCTGAGCGCAACACACGCCCAGAATAGATTTTGGGTAACGACTCCCCACGCTGCCTGAATAATTCATCTCAACTTGCCTTAGTATCAGGCTGGGAAGTTTCTGCCAAAAATAAAATATCTAGTAAACATGAGCTCTCTCATATGTGTGTTTAAATAAAGAGAATAAGAGACCATTACAGGGTAGAAATGTTGCCTGGCATTTTGGCAGCCTGATGTCTAGTTTATGGCACGAAAGTGAGCAGCGAAGAGGCGAGGAAGGAGGTCACAAGGTACATCGGTGGACAGCAGGCATTTCAAGTATTCTTCTGAAATGGCCCGACACTGTATTTTTGGTACTCTAGGTGTGACTTGGCAGGGGTTTCAAATTTATAAAAGAGATAAAGGAAAAAAGCCAGAATCATCTAAATTTACAAAAGACACACAGAGGATACTGTCAGCTATGTGTGCCAAACTACAAAACCACATAAACTCAGTTGTGGAGATGCAGAAACTCAGTGAGTATCAACAGAAAGCGATGACGTGCCAAACCATAAGATGTACAACACTACTACATTGTTTCATTGCCAAATGGACCAGAGCCATGTGTCTTTTTACCACTCCTAATGCTTTGACAGTAAATCCCAACTGATTGTGAAGACAATATCTTGTCAAACAAGTCTGCCTTCTTTTTGCATTGCGGAAATTGCAAAAGATGCATTGTTAAATTCATGTGGAATCTGACACTACGTGCAAATGTGAAACTGCTTCCTCTGTGACAGGAATGTGATAAGAGTGGGAAAACTAAGGTTTAAAACTTCACAGTCTACTCCTGCATGCACTTATCTGACTAGGTGATTTTGCTAACCTTGATCTTGATAATATGGACTATTTTGCAGCTCCTATCAATACGTTTATATTCCTCCAATATAATGGCTCAGTCACAGAGTAAAACTAGGGTGGCAATCTCTTTGCAGCTAATAAAAATTGGTAGTTGCCCGGTGACCACATTGAATTTTATCACTTTAAGCAACCAACTGCAAGTACTTGCAGTGACCAACTGCTCGCCCAGATGTTGAGCATGCAACACCCTCTACCTTTGACCACTTTCAATCACAAGGTGATCACACAGATCGCCTAGTGGGAGGCAACCTGTTACAAGCAATTGCTGTCTGACTTGGACTGGCTGTAGTCACGCTCAGATTGGTGAAGGTTTGCAAATAATCACCGTGAAACTTATAAACGCAGACAGATGGCCAACATGTTGCAGTTAATCTGAGTCAGTCAGCACTGATGAGCACAACTCATCTGCAACACATCTCTTTGAAATAGGGGACTGCACTCCTCTGGTTGCCAACTGGTTGTATCCTGGTTATATTCCTATATAAAAGTAAGGTTTCCCGAGCGGGACAAACAAGAGGGACAAACACACAGCAAGGTCTCATCCCAGCACCTAAAACCTCAGTCTGAGCTTCACACACGGCAGGAATTTAGGAGAGAGCAGGACGGTGACTGAGTCACCACATGCACTTTGTTATGTGTATCTGTGTACGTATTTTTGTTATTGAAACAAAGATTTAATCAAGTCCTCGTTCCTGGATCTGTCACTGAAGTTTTCTACTGTTGATATCACCGCAACATCAGAATTATATTATTCTTATTCAAAACATAATTTCTGTTTCCATTGCTGACATGAGGAACAAAATCCTCACCACTTAATTAGAGGGGTGAGCCTACACTCACGCATCGTGTCTCTGAAATGTTCAGGCAGCTTTGAGTGCCGCGTAGCTGCCAATCGGTAATGAAGAACAAAAGCAGCACATCTGCTGTGGCTTTGGCAGGAGAGCACCAAGACGGCCTCAAAGAAAACTCCAACCTTTTATAGTGACCATAAAAAGACTGAACTCAGTGCTGGGATAAAAACAAGACGAAAAAAAATCATAATAATAATCTGGGTAAACAAAATCTGCTGGATGTACAGAAACACGCTCCGATGGAAAGTCGACTGTGCTCCGAGGCAGCTCGAGGACAGCTATCAATAGGACTAATTCACGTAACCTAGAACTCATAACTCTTCCCACTGAGGAAACTGGACACTGTCATTATAGCAGCAGTTCTGGAAAGGAGGAAAACACGCAAACTAGACAAAAGTCTTGGCCTTTAAAAGCCCCAACGTTTCAAACAGATATCGAAAGATGAGCCAGTCCAAAGAATTACAAACACTGGAGGCGTTTTGCTGGGGATGTGGGTTTTGGCTTTAAGAAGAGTTGGAAAGCTAACTCTACTGGGAGATCATTACTATTACAAAAGACAGGTTGCTATAATAATGTTCAATAATTAGGTTAGGTAGGGAGAAAAGGATTGAATTAGAATTAGAGCATAAACTTCTTCAGAGACTCAAAGAGTCACAAGCTCAACAGGGATACACAACTTCTCTCAAAAACACGGTACTAAAGTTGCTAAAACCTGTCCAAATATGTGTGCATCTCTTTTGCAACATTATTTGGTCGTTTTACTTATTGGAGTGACACGGTGTCAAATTTTAAATGCAGAGTGCAGCACTGTAGTCAAACTCTGATTTCTGGTATCTTAGCACTGCTGTGGAAGCCTTCCAACTGTGGGTTGGAGCCATCAGCTCAACACTGTAGTTTAGGGCTGCTGATTGGAACACGATTAAAGCACAATTTGCAGGGCCACGTCTGGGAAACAGAAAAGCTCCATCCATCACAACCCGATGAAGACATTCAGAGGAAACACGTGGCCAATCTGCATTTTTCACACAATATGCAACAGACTTCTTCAACTGTCCATATTCTGCTTGTGTTGAAAAGCTGTTACCTGCTTCTTTAAATCAGGACTTGCCACAGGGCATCATACACTGTATATAAATAAAAAAGTTCTAAAAAAAAACCCCATCTCAATGGGGAAGTCCCTTTAAAAACTTTATAACTGCCAGCAGGGGGCGACTCCTCTGGTTACTAAGTACACAAGTCCACTGAGCCTATTACTTGAGTTTTGACCTCAGTAAAAACGAAAAGTTTACTTACTACAATATCATGTACATTTTGTAAATTATGGTCCCACTAAAGGAGCTTTAGGGTAAGTATGAGTGTGCAGTATCTTTGGCTTATCAGTCCATGTTTTATATACAGTGTGTGTTTTGCAGTCATTGTTCTGTCCAAGGTCATTTGAGCTGGGATGGTTAATTTAGTAATAGAAAAAAGATTTCAACACTTTCCCAATTATTAGTTTACTGCCTCTGACCCAAAGGCAGTACGCTTAAATCCCAACTGGGCAGCAGATCACATGAGGAATTGTTATCCTTTGAAAACTAACAAATAAAACAAATTACAAAAAAAACAAACACTAAATTATTGTGAATTGTGGGAATTATCAACACAGATGGAAGTAATCTGTGACCAGAACGTTTAGTTAAGAATAACTAGTGTATAAAATATGCTAGTGTGTGCCACAGCCAGTAGGTTTAAGCAGTTATGTGTGACCAAAGAATATGTTGCATCACATTAAAGTTAGGTTTTAGTAATTTGCCAAACAACAATGTTTGGCAGTTGAAAGACACACACAGCCTCACTGGGAAAGCTACCACCACCCAAAAAGCTCTTCTTGTTAAGACAGGGCACGAGGTGAAGGGCTTTGGTTTGGCTGAGGCAAAACAGAGAGCTGAAAAGCAGAAATGAATGGCGACACACTGCTGCCTCCATCCTCATGCTGCATTAAGAGAAGAACAGGCCTGCACCACCAAATCCTATCCCCAAGCAGTGACATGTCTCCCCTCGTCCCTGCTTAAAATGGCATAGCACAGTCCATTCCTCCTCAGAATGACATGCTAATGCTGTATATGGCTAAGCTGTTTGTGTTATCTGGTGTCACTAACACTAGGTTATATGCTTCTGCAGGCTATACACAAAGCTCCAAAACAGCATCTTGGGAATCTGTGAGGACTGTGGAGACTTTTACACAGTTCATTTTCATAATAATCCATGATAACAGTCAAGACACAATTTCTTGAAAACAAAACAAAACACAAAAAGAGGGTGGTTAGCACTGTTGTCTCACTGCAAGAAGGTCCCGGTTTTGAATCCAGGCTGGGGTCTTTCTGTGTGGAGTTTGCATGTTCTTCCCGTGTGTGGGTGGATTCTCTCTAGGTACTCCAGCTTCCTCCCACAGTGCAAAGACATGCATGGAGTTAGGTGAATTGATGACTCTAAATTGGCCATAGGTCTGAATGTGAGTGTGAATGTTTCTCTGTCTCTATATGTTAGCCCTGCGACAGAACAGAAGTTGTACCCTGCCTCTAACCCAATAACTGCTGAGATAGGATCCAGCACTCCCGTAGCCCTGAATTGAGTAAGAGGATGGGTGCCACATAATAAAAAAAAGTTTTTACAATGAAAATGTAACAAAAACAATTTTAAAAACTGGAGATTAGAAAGTTGTCTAGCATGGTAGTAGAGAGAATGGGGGGGGGGTTACTTTTAATTTTGCAAACTTAAATTCCAGATGTGTTTAAAGAAGACATGGATGCTTGGAAGGTCTTTTCAAAGAAAAGTGATATAGTTTGAAAGTCTTAAGCCAACTATTTGGTTTCCTGTTAATTTTCTGATAGGCTCTGTTATATAATGACAACCAGTCATGTTTACCCAGTTTTGTGCTTTGAGACAAATAAAATAAATGAGGCTTGAATCCAATGAAAACTCCCTTTATTGATAAGAATGGATCAATAAAACCCTGCAAAATTAGCGGGGTAAAAAAAGTGCTCTTAAGTAGGATTAGGTGTGGGTACAAGGCTGGAGGACAAGGACTGCCTGCTATTCATAAATGCATAGATTCTCATATTCAGTCTAAAAAAAATAAATGTACACACACTTTTGGAAAACAGCTTCTATCTGTACCTGAGAGGCAGCTTACCTAACCTTCCTCCTCTCAAACTCTTTCTAATAAGTACAGTAAACAAGTTTAATAATTCAGTATAGCTGCTATCCCAGGAAGAAAACATTCTCGCTGGGCTGTGGAGCAGGAAAGAGGAATAAGTAAATCACTGATGCTGTGATATTTGCAGGAATCACCTGAGCTGGACTTTTGAGGAACAAGAGATTTTCTAATGTCCAACTCAGTATTTCAGGAGTACTGTGTCATCTTTATATTTTACCTGTATTCATGAAATATGTGAATAGAAAGAAAAAAAAAAATCAGAACTCTGACAACTTTTCTCTGGTCACAATTATAACCTATAATTTTGTTTTCATGAAAATACTTCCTTTTTGCCCAAAAGGGCTGAAATGTAACTCTAAATCTCTGCCTTACATCTATGAATATGTAAATTAAGGATTTACAAATTGAATTGAAAATAAATAGAATAGAAAATGTCCACTGAGCAGCAGTTCTCTAGGCAAAAATGCCTTGTTGATGCCAGAGGTCCGAGGAGAATGGCCAGACTGCTTCCAGCTGATAGGAAGGAGGAAAAGTAATCATTTGTTACAAGCAGGGTATGTAGAAAAATGCACAGCACTTTAAGTAGATGGGTTACAGCAGCAGAAGACCACACTGGGTGTTACTCCTGTCAGCTAAGAACAGGAAACTGAGGCTAAAATTTGCAAACTGGACAACAGAAGATTGGAAAAACATTACCTGGTCTTATGAACCTTGATTTCTACTGCGATGTTCGGATGGTAGGATCAGAATTTGGCATAAACAACATGAAAGCATGTATCCATCCTGCCTTGTATCAGCAGTTCAGGCTAGTGTTGATGGTGTAATGGTGTGTGGGATATTTTCTTGGCACACTCTGCGCCCCTTAGTACCAATTGAGCATCGTTTAAATGCCACAGCCTACCTGAGTATTGTTGCTGACCATGTCCATCCCTTTATGATCACACTGTACCCATATTCTGATGGTTGCTTCCAGCAGGATAATGTACCATGTCACAAAGCTCAAATCACCTCAAACTGGTTTCTTGAACTTCACAATGAGTTCACTGTACTCAAATGGCCTCCAAAGTCACCAGATCTCAATCCAATAGCGCACCTTTGGGATGTGGTGGAATGGGAGACAAATCTGCAGCAACTGTGTGATGCTATCATGTCAATATGGCCCTGCATCTCTGAGGAATGTTTCCAGCACTTTTGACCTGAAAATACAGTGGGCCCACTAATCCCTAGTAAAGAAAGACCAATTTTCATTAACTTCCAGGAGTTTAAACCTAGGAGATGATTCTGAAAGAAGCTTGGAAAAAGAAAACTCCAAGTGGATTTGAGATCCCTCTTTGACCATGACTACGCATTGAAAATCATAAAGAAGTGCAGGGAATACTTTGGTACAAAGAGAGCATTAAAGGAGAAGAGGATTCACTTTCAAATACCACATACAAATATGAAGATCCACTGGGATACTGGGGCTCGAACACACACTAGTGCAAAGGAAGTCTACATATTATAGAACAGGCTAAAAAAACACACCAAAGCACGGCCCTGGACAGCCTTGATGCAGAGAAGCCATTTGACCGGGTCAGCTGGCCCTTTCTCTTTAATGTACTAGAGTGCCTGGAATTCAACAACCAATTTGCCAGATGCATTCAGTGTTTATACCACAACCCAACTGCTAGAACAAAGATCAATGGCCACCTGATGGACAGATTCAGGCTGTGCAGAGGTACTCGCAAGGGCTGTTGCCTCACCCACTCTTTTTCCAATATTCATAGAGCCCTTGGCTCAAGGTATTAGATAAAAGAAAGAACTGAAAAGAATTAAAATAGCTAATGAGGACCATATAATAGTATGTACAGCAAGGATATATCTCTTCAAAGTTTTGACTATTGCACGTAATAAGGCTATAATGAGGAGCTTGCTAAAATGTGATCATCCAAGGACGGATCAGTGGCTGGATGTAGTAGGAGAAATACCCTCCATGGAAAAATTGACTCATTCCTTAAGGACTAAAGCAGGCACCCATGGTAAATGGACTGGTTCTTATACAGCGCTTTTCTATGGTGGCCCTAAGAGGTCAAATGCACTGCAACTTAAGGAAACACCAGCAAATAGAAAAACAATGCAAAATCACACAAAACACAATGCAAGTATTTTTGGGGAGATAATAATGTGACGGAACAGCTGCAGAAATGACAGAAAGCAAAACACGTGAAGGACTGCACTGAGACACACTTAAAAGAAGCAGAGGACTCATTGATGTTGTGAGGGAGAAAAACATGCAGGTAATGTATGTTTTAATCGCATGATTCATATAATACTGTAGACACGTTTGCTATTAGCCGTTAACTCTTGTTCCATCTTGTTACTGTCTCCCCAAAAACACTTCTGTTGTGTTTTGTGAGGTTTTTTAGTTGTTTTTGTTTTTAAATTTTGTGGTTTTTTTTTTTTTTTTTTTTTTTTGGTTTTTTTTTTTTT
>VUQS01031913.1:8548-25778 GCA_015108495.1 Heterochromis multidens | reverse complement strand
GCGTAAGGGCTATTTGACCAAGAAGGAGAGTGATGGAGTGCTGCGCCAGATGGCCTGGCCTCCACAGTCACCTGACCTAAACCCAATCGAGATGGTTTGGGATGAGATGGACCGCAGAGTGAAGGCAAAAGGGCCAACAAGTATTCAGCATTTCTGGGAACTCCTTCAAGACTGTTGGAAAACCATTTCAGGTGACTACCTCATGAGGCTCATCGAGGTAGTCAATGCTCTGCACAAGAGTGTGCAAAGCAGTGATCAAAGCAAAGGGTGGCTATTTTGAAGAATCTAAGATATAAAACACGTTTTGGGTTATTTCACACTTTTTGGTTTACTACATAATTCTATATGTGTTCATTCATAGTTTTGATGCCTTCAGTGAGAATCTACAATGTAAATAGTCATGAAAATAAAGAAAAAACATTGAATGGTAAGGTGTGTCCAAACTTTTGACTGGTAGCGTATATATATATTACGTATTGCCTATTTTAAAAAATGTTTCTATTTTTGCATGCAGAGTACTTTTGCTGTTCAAGAGTCAGTGTTTCATTAGCCTCAACAGGTGAAGTTAAGTCAGATTTCCATAGACACAACCTTTTTTCCACCAATGTATTTATCACAAGAGCCTTTATATTTTCTTTTAAACGTTATTGATTGTTGTTGTGAAGTGGATGTTACGTGCTTGTTCATAGGAGATTGTCTGATTGCTGTTTTTTTTTTCTCTCTGATATTGACCTTGCAACAGAACCTATCTCATAAAAATGTGCTCACACTCAACCCTACTCTTCAGATATTTAATTCTGTGGTTTGGAAAGACAACTAGTTAAACCAGTGATCCCCACTGGCTTTTATTTTATTAAGTTTTTAAATGGACAAGACTACATTTGTTCAACAGACGGGCTCCCATGTTCTATATGTGTGAGGTATGAAGGTATATAAGGTATACATATCTCATTTTTACTTCTGAGCTCAGGTTTTGGACATCAACCTGTAAATGCTCTAGTTCAGCTGTTATTGAGCAGGAAATATTCATCAAGAGTAAATTGTATTCCAGTATTTCTTTTATGTGTCATGAAACGGAGGTGTTGGTGTGTGGCAAACAGAATAGGACCCCGATGCAGGACTCGGCAGACAGGATTAAACTCAAAATCACAGCTTTAATGATCGCTGGACAAAAGGTGACAAAAACAAAAGCGAGGACAAAACCTGGAGGATAGCGAGAAGACAGAACTGACTAACTAACTGATTACTTACAAACTGACTGAGACGAGAGGAGAGCACACACCATGAACTGTAGAATCACCCGAGGAACAAAGGGCAGACTGAGACAATAAATACACAGAGGGAATAGGGCAAAGAGGACACACCTGGGAAACACACCTGAACACAATAACACTGACGAGACATGTGAACTGAACACAGGGAGCGAGAGACAGAAACAGAGACAGAGCCAGAACGAGGGAGCGTGAGAGAGAAGGTGAGACAGAGACACTGAACACGGCAGGGAACTAACACCATAAAACAAAAAACCAAGATCTAACTATGTAAAATAATAAAACTACAAGGCTCTCAAAAACTAAACACCAACCTCTGACAATACAACCAGGCTCAGGAACAAGAACATAAATAATCAAATTCAGAGGACTCAGGAACTAGAGCATAATCTCCTAATACAAAAATGATAACGGGTTCAAAGAAACTCAAAACCCTGGGTCAAAAACCCAGGGACCATGACATTATGTGTATTTTAGTAGTATGAATTTATTATTCTTCAACTATTATCACTGAATTTCAGCTTTCAGAAAGCTGCACAATGTAAAATATTAGGCCAGTAGCTAAGAATGATTGGAAAAAAGGTCAATACAAGTAATATAGATTTTTTTTGTAATCCTCTAGTATATTAACTGGATATTTTTAGGTTTTAAAACAAAAGAAAGAAAATGGATGTGTAAAGGCAAATGCAAGGCTGTTGTATTGCATCGCATTAGATTGAACAGATGTTCCTAAGATATTCCTAAATGTCCTGACTCAGTCCTGGCAAAATGCAGTCTGATAAATTTGAGTAGGAGTTGTATGCTTTTGAATGGTCACCAAGTGACAAGTTGTGAGCATGTGCAGAAATACATGGTGAAGTTTGAGAGTGGAGTATCTCCCCCTAATTAAACTTAATTAAATTGAAGTTACTTGATGATGATTTGGGATTTGAATTAAAATAGCAGAGGCTGAAAAATATTGGGATGTATTGCCAACAAAAAAAGCTAAGAAAAATCTGATGAAATCTTAAATCTGCACGGCAGATGGGGCAGCATGGTGGCTTGGTGGTTAGCACTGTTGCCTCACAGCAAGAAGGTCCTAGGTTCAAATCCACCATCTGGCCAGGGCCTTTCTGTGTGGAGTTTGCATGTTCTCCCTGTATTTGTGTGGGTTCTCTCCGGGTACTCCGGCTTCCTCCCACAGTCCAAAGACATGCAGTTAGAGGGGTTAGGTTAATTGGTGATTCTAAATTGCCCATAGGTGTGAGTGTGAATGGTTGTCTGTCTGTCTCTCTGTGTCGCTCTGGACAGGTCGCCAGTCTGTCGCTCTGCGACAGACTGCGACAGACTGGCGACCTGTCCAGGGTGTACCCTGCCTCTCGACCTATGGCAGCTGGGATAGGTTCCAGCCCCCCCGTGACCCTGACTTAATTGGATGGATGGATGGTTTGTCATTAATGTGGTGAGAAAGTTATCTGATAAGCCAGAGGCAAACTGTTTATCTTAATGCCAGATTGTCAAAAATAAGACATGTAATATGAGCGGTACCGCAAGGTAGCTGATTGGGGCTATTATTATTTTCAGTTTTTATTATTAATCTTCTAGTAGTATTGAAAAAAGGCTCAGATTGCTGTGTTTGCTGATGACTCAATATATGCAGCTGAATCATTCATTGATATGTTTCATTGAAATGAAATCCTTGATAACAAGTTGAAGGCTGTAGAAGACTGGGTGATAGGTAATAAACTGGTGATAACTGTTACTACAACAAAGTCTATTATGATAAAAGTAAGGAATCGAGCAAATACAGAACAGATACTTAGACTGTGTTAATAATTTTCCTGTTGAACAAGTGCAATATACAAAACTATTGGGTATAATGGTCGATCACAAATTAAGATAATCTGCACATAATGATAATATTGTAAGTAAAATGGGTGGAGGTCTGTCAGTCTTGAGCAGAGTTCCAAAATGAATGACAGCAGATGCTATTAAGCAAGTTCTGAATGCATTAGTTCTGTCACAGCATGGTTATTATTGTGTGATTTTGTCATGGTCCTGGGTCAGTTACCCAGTGTTTTGAGTTTTGCTGGACTTTGAAGTTTTTGTTAATTATTGTCATCTTTGAGTTTTGTATGTTGTATTAACCTCATGTATCCTTAGTGTAGTTAGTCCTCACTTCCTAGTTGTTTAGTTTATTCCTCCCTTAGTGTTCTTCCCTCGTGTGTCATGTCTCCCGTGTTTAGTCAATTTTGTCTATGTGTCTGTTTATTATTTTCTGTGCCAAGTTAGTGTGTCTTAGTCCTGGTCTCAGTGTCCTGTTGCTTCCTGTTCTATTTTGGTAGTCCCTCATCTTGTATGTGTCTTGTTCAGTTTTGCTTCCTTTGTCTTGCTAGTTCTAATTTGTTCCTGCTGTGTTCCCAGCTGTCTCCACTTCCCTATCACCTTCCTGTGTGTATATATTATCTCTGTCTCCCTTTGTCCTTTGTCAGAGCATCTGCTCACCCTCCCATCTTCCCCAGCTCCCGTGTCTCCTAGTTCTAGTTCTTATCTTATCTAGTCGTAGTTTCTAGTTTCCTTTTGTACTTTCTTTCACCTTTTGTACTTTGGTAATCCGCCTAAATAAATGGCTCATTTTGTGTTTAACTCTGCCTGTCTGTGAGTCTACGTTTGGGTGTAGCGCTTTCCATAACAACACAGACACAGGGTTGGTTCTTTGAAACGGGCGTTTATTGCTTGAGTCTTTCTCTGATACCTGTACCTGTGAGAACTGTATTCGTGAGTGAACAGTACAAAGCACATTAGCAAATTGCATGTACACACAGGAAATAAAATACAAGGCACTGATAACCAAACAAATAGCATTATACCTCTTTGGCCGCTTGTCATGAAAAGAGGTCCTTAAACCCTTAAGTCACTTTGTTTGCATTGGCTTCAGACATCGAGCGTTTCAACCTTGAATACAATATAGCAGAGCCTCGTGGGAGACCTCTGCTCACCTGCAGTCCATGGGAGAGATCTCTTCTCCTACTCCCACTACTCCTTAGTACATTCTCGCGAGACACATAACCTTACATCTTAAAGTCCCTTAACAATAGCAAAACAAACTGAAACACATGAATTTACAGTACATTACATCACATTTTAAATTGACACATTTTAACTTGAATTATATATTTATGAAATTATGTAACCCATTATAAATCAATCATCAGTTTACATCAAGATCTTCACATAAAACATTATTTAACACCATTTACACTCCCACCAAAATCACTCATTGACTTGGAATGAGAGATTTTCTTCAAAGGAAAGCCATAAAAGAAATGAAGTGTGTGAGTCCGTAAGTGTAAATGGTGTAGCCTTATGTGCAAATTAGTTGGCCTCCAGTAAAGTAACTAATTTGTGAACAGGTCTCTCAAGGTGAACTGATTTAGTGAGTGGTTTTCCTTTATCAAATGTAGTGTCACTGAATAGAAGTTTCACTTTTCACACTTTGCCATCCACGCTGGGTTTAACTTCCACAACCCTAGCAAGCTTCCACTCCTTGGTGCACTGACATTTTGTAGAATCACAATGTCATCTACTCGTGAGTTTCGTGACGTCCTTTGCCATTTCTGTCTGTGTTGGAGGTTTAGCAGGTATTCCCACTTCCATCGTTGCCAGAATTCATTGGCTAAAAACTGCACTCTTTTCCACCTTTTATGCAGGTAAAGGTCTTCTTTGCAAAACTGCTCAGGAGGTGGAAGAATAACTGCTGATTTCATGGTTAGAATATGGTTGGGAGTCAGGGGTTCTGGGCCTGTAGGGTCGTGCAGATGCTCACCACTTAATGGCCTGCTGTTAACTGTGGCCATTGTTTCGTAGAGAAATGTCCTCAGAGTTGTGGTGTCAAGTCTGCTGGCAGACTTGTCAAGCATAGCAGTCAGAAGTATTGCAGGATGTTTTACATCATGGTGTAAGGCTGATTGAGATAGCTGTCCTCCCACCCTGAGGACACCATTCTTGTCCAAAAAGGCGTTCAAATGTCATAGCCTGTTGTGCTTGTTCAGTGTCTTCCCTCTGGCCTTTGATATTCTTTATGTCTTCAGCAAATGCTGCTTCTTGCACCAGCTTGATGATGAAGATTTCCGCTTCTCTTCATTCTTCAAGGTCAGTTGACACATTCGTTCTTAGCTGAAATCCTTTCAACTCTGACAAATCTTTTGAGTCTGGCAACCGCTGTCGCCATTCTAGACCAGTCGGAGAATTTGGTGAAGCGGCTTACCATTAAATTGAGTTTTCTTGCCTTGACAACATGAACATGTGCCTTGTGAAGCTCAAGATCAGTCGCTTCTACTTCTCCCACCATTCTCTCTTCACATGGAAGATTCTGCTGCCAAAGGAAGTCGGGTCCATTCAGCCACCTAGACTCTTTCATGTGAACTGAACCCAATCCTCTTGAGACATAACTGGCAGGGTTGTTTTCAGAGCTGATGTGTCGCCATTGTTCAGGTTTTGTGCTAGATCTTATTCATTGGATGCGGTTGGCTACAAACATGTGAAACCTCTTGGCATTGTTGTTTACATAGCCAAGGACCACCTATGAGTCAGTCCAGTAATACTCTTGCAGGTTTTCAATCTCGAGCTCCCTTTTGATGACATCGCCAATGCGAACTGAAGTCACAGCTGATGATAGCTCAAGTCTTGGAATAGTTGTTAGTTTGGTAGGGGCTACTCTTGCTTTCCCCAAGACAAGTGAGCAATTGATCTCTTCTGTTTCACTCACCGCTCTCAGATATGAGCATGCACCATACCCTTTGAAACTTGCATCAGAAAAGTTGTGAAGCTTGTACAGTATGACTTCACCAAAGCTTGAAGGAAGGTATCTCCTTGGAATCTTCAGGGCTGCCAAGTGAGGCAGATCTTTGAGCCATGATTCCCATTGTGGCAGGATGTGCCTGGGAAGATGTTAGTCCCAATTTACTCTCTCTCTGCACAGTGTTAGAAGGATCTGTTTACCAACCAATATGAATGGAGCCACAAATCCTAGTGGATCATAGACTGAGGCGATGATTGAGAGAACCCCTCTCCTTGTCAGGGGGTCCTCTTTTACCACGACCACATTCTTCTGATGGTATTGTTGCAATCACGCTTTTAACATTGGATACATACTTGTGCAGCCGAAGATTTCCTGTTCTACACAGGGCTCTTGACTCTTCCACTAGATGTATGGCTTCAGCAGGTGACTTTACACTAGTTAGGCCATCATCCACATAGAAGCTTCCCTGGATAAACTTGATGCCTTCGTCACTGAACTTCCCATGAGATGCTTGAGTCCAAAGTTGGAGCAGCCGGGGGAAGAAGCTGCCCCAAACATGTGTACCGTCATCCTGTACACTGAGGGTTTGGAGTCTAAATCACCCTTGTCCCACCAGAGGAACCTGAGATAGTCTTGGTGTTCCCTTGCGACATGAAACTGGTGAAACATTTTCAATGTCACACATTATGGCTATCAGACCCTTTCTAAATCGACACAACACTCCAAGTAATGTGTTAGTCAGTTCTGGACCAGTCAGGAGATGGTTATTTAGAGAGGTTTCTTGGAAGCGTGCCGAACAGTCAAAAACCACACAAATCTTTCCGGGCTTGTGGGGATGGTAAATGCCATAGTTTGAAATATGCCATGCTGGTTGTTTATCAAGCTCGAGCTGTGGCACCTTCTCAGCATCTCCTCTGCTTATGATGTCATTCATTAATTTGACATAGTCCTTGTAATATTGTTCATTTCTCCTCAATCCTTCTGCCTTATACCGTCTTTTACTTTCATTAAAAAGAGGAGGTCTTCCTGAGAAACTGGGTTGTCGTCTGCAGTGTGACCTGTGAAATCTGATTCGAGGGTCTTAATTGTGTCAGGTGGGTTGATCTGCACACAAAGTTATGCACACAAAATGTACTTGTCCTTTTAATTGAACTGATGAATGCACAGCCGGTGTCACTTGTTGCACTATGATTTTGTGGCTGGTTCCTATTGCATTGCTGTCGTCACTTGCTGGATTTGAGCAACCAACAATGCTCCAGCCGAGATCAGTTCGCTGTGTATGTGGATGATTCACGTGACCAGACAGGATCTCCCTTGGAAGAAGGGCTCGTTGGCAGTTATAGCCAATGAGAAGGCCTACTTCACAGTCCAACTGTGGTGGAATTCTTTCTGCTAATTGCTCCAGATGAGGCCATTTTAGAGCTGTTTCAGAAGTTGGAATGTGTGACCTGTTTGCTGTAATGAACTCTCACGTGAAAACAGGTGGTAGTGGAATCCTTTTCTTTAAGTTGTATCCCCTCACTTGTAGACCTGTCAGTTTCTGACAGGGTATGACTGTTGACTTGGTAGACATTGTGGATAGCTGCAAACTGGCATTGTCTTTGTGTGTGTTGAGATTTTGGGCTACTTCATCTAGCATGAAGGTTGTATCACTCTGTGTGTCTAAGAGTGCATAGACAAGGACTTCCTGATGTGGCTGATTGGTTAATGACACCCAGACTAGCAAGACAGAGGACATTTGTGTGCTTGGGCCCTCTTGTATGACTCTGTCGGTAGTTGTTGTTGCAGCCCTTTCTGTGGTGTCTGCCTTGTCCTTTGAAATGTTATTTCCATTTCACTGCATTGGTCTTTGAGGTTTTTTAAACTTCTCATCATGCAAACATGTTGGATGTCTCTTTTGGCATGTTTCACATGTGCTTTTGTTATTACACATTTTTGAGTGATGACCGGTCTTCAAACAACCAAAGCAAAGCCTTTCTGTGTGCACAAACTTGACACAATCCTGGACTGTCCTTTCAGCGAACCTTTGACACTTGTCAAGGGTGTGTTCGGTCCTTTTGCAGAAGACATGATGGAATACTGCTCCATGTTGTGTTTGTGTTCATTGTCTTTGCTTGAATTATTTGGTTTTGTAGATGCCTTGGTTTCTCGCTTTCCGCACCTTTGAGTGCTTGTATTGAGGATATAGGGTCACAGGCGAGATCTGCTTCCTTTGCAAGGAAGTCAACAAACTATTTGAATGGTGGGTACTCAGCTTTTACTTGCCTGACTTCCATCACCTTATGGTTCCATCTGGAAACCAACCAATCTGGCAATTTCAGCAGAATTCTTTAACTCTCAATGCAGTCATTAAGGACTTCCAGTGTCTTAATGTGGGACACTGCAGCCTCGCACCTCTTGAGGAAGTCTGCAAATTCTCTTAGCTCACATGCATATTTAGAACTTATCCTTGGCCATGCATGCAGCTTGTCTCTGAGGGATGTCCCAATTATGAGTGGGTCTCCGAAATACTTATCCAACAACTTCCAGGCCGAGCCGTATGCTGTTTCTGTGCCTAATAGGAGAAATCCTTCAATGACTTTCTTTGCTTTGCCCCCTAAGTACTTTCTTAGGTAATAAAGTTTTTCATTCTCTGGAATGTTTTTCCATTCTATTAATGTTTTGAAGGATAGTTGCCAATCTTTAAATTTCAAGGGGTCTCCAGTAAATAATGCAGGCTCTGGTGTTGGAAGGTAATTGGCGCTTATAGCTTCTGGTAGTGCATTAACCAGACCTCTGCTCTTGAGGCCCGAACACTGTGGCTGGAGGAGGTTGAGGCAGCAATTGAGGCCAAGGGGCTGAGGTATGAATGAGGGACTTGATGCATTGAGAGCCTGGACTGTGACTGGTAGAGAATGCAGTGTGAATGGAGCACGGGGCACGGGTTGTGACTGGAGGGATTGACATGTTAGGAACATGAAGCTCTCCTGCTATTTCAGTACCGTACAACAAGTCAGTTGTTTCAATGTTCTCTTCAATTTCATCATAAGCTTTTACTTGAGCTCTAGCAACATTCAGCCTTTTTACTTCTTTAAGCGTGCAAGCTTTCTACGTTTATCTTGGATTGCTTGTTGTCTGGCTAAGTTCTCTGATTCAGATTGTGTCAGCCATTGTTTATTTTCAGTCTCTAGCATTTGAAGTTCTGTTTCTTCCCTTTCTTGTTCCTCCAATACTGCCAAGACCTCCTGAGATGCAGCAGCTTCGGCTGCAGCCTCTGTTCTTTTAAGCAAGTAGATGCTAGAATGAGTAGAACCACCTCTTGATTGATGAGACAGTGGCCCAGATACAGAGTCTGTTGAATCTAAGATTGATCCAACATCGGGCCAAGGTTCTTCGTTCTTATTTGCTTCATGCCCTTTAAGCTGTCTCCCTGCCTTTTGAATAATGAATTCTGACAGTGATATGCAAATATTGACCCTGCGCAGCAAGTCTGTTTCGGGAGTTTGGGCTCGACGTAATAAATGGCCTTTACGTCAGAACAAGAACATTTCATGTTGTCAACAAGCTCATTCAATTCATCCTCGGAGGCATCATCCTTTAATAATTCCTTGCCTATTCTTGCCTGAAACCTCCACTTCTCATAGATGATTTTATATCGACGTTGTAAGCCTTTCAGTCTCTCCTTAAAGTTCTCTTCCCTTTTCTGTTAGGGTTCACGTTCTTTCACTTCTTCGTAGCCTTTCCACATCTGCTGCAGGTTCTGTGTCTATAGCTTCATCTTGGGCAGGTGGTTTGACATTTTTACATCAGGTCTTAGTGCTTATGTCAGATATGTTGAGATAATGGTAGTGTAATTGTGTAGCTATTAAACTTGAATTGGATTTCTTCTGGGTTATGTGTAAGAAAAGCTACAGTAGGCTTAGGTTTGAATAGCCAGGCAAGTTCACGAATGTGTGCAGACACTGTAGATATCAATATTGCATCAAAATAACTTGCTCAGCATTTAAAATTCTCTAAACTTCACAATAATTTCAGTTTAAAACAAAATAAGAACAATGGAAATTACCTTGGCACAAATATATGAGTAAAACCCCAGTTACGACAGGAATATGCTCAAAAATGCATAAAGTCACTTATCCTTTATATAACAAAGATTTTAAAGTTTTATGTTTTGTGGTCTGCACCCATAGAAACTCAGAACCTACTCACAGTGATTCTGAGCCAGTTCACTCAGACGCAGAGTTTTGTGTTTCTCAGCCTACTAATCCAGAGACTGTTTTTGGTAATTTTGAATTAAAAACCATTCATGGTGCTTGTGCGCAGGCTCTTTCCGAGATTGTTTTTGGTTTTCAGCCTGCCCCCCTAGAGACTGGTTGTTGTACATCTGAATTGTACTTTTTCAAGATGATTGATGTTCCTGCACAAACTACCTCAGTGACCATTTGTTGTTTCCCTGAGCTGGCCACTCTAGAGACTGTATATGTTTCTAAGCCCACATCCACTGAAAGTGTTGCTTCACTTTGAGCCTCCCCTGAAACTGACCACCCCGCACCTGTCCTTGCTGCCTGGGTAGGGGTGGTTGGGGCCCAGACCACCCCTGCATCCAATTCCCTTTCCATGGTGTGGGCGGTCAGGCCTCCGCCGCAACTTCAGCCTTCAGGGAGGTCTGCGTATCATGTGGCGCAGCCCCAGCCTCCAGAGTCGGCTGTGAGCTCTGTGCAGCCCCAGCCTCCAAGGTTTCCTGCATCCCCCGAGTTTCCAAGGTTTCCTGCATCCCTCAAGCCTCTCCAGCCCTGTGAAGAGCCCAAGGTTTCTGCTCCGCCTGAGCCAGAGCCCGAGGTTTCATCTCCGCCCAAGCCAGAGATCTAAGCTCCGTCCAAGCCTGAGGTCCCTGCTATGAAGAGGGTGAAGAGTGGAAACATGGTTGGTCCAGATGACATACTGTGGAGGTTGGAGATGTCTAGGAGAGAGGACAGTGGACTTTTTAAACCAGATTGTTTAACTCTGTCTTGGAGAGTGAGAGGATGTCTGAGGAATGGAGTAGTGTACTGGTACCAATTTTCAAAAACAAGGATGATGTGCAGAGCTGTAGTAACTAAAGAGGGATAAAGCTGATGAGTCACACCATGAAGATATGGGAAAGAATTATTGAAGGTTAAGAAGAGAGGTGAAGATCAGTGAGCAGCAGTATAGTTTCATGCTGAGAAAGAGCACTACAGATGCAATGGTTGCTTTGAGAGTGTTGATGGAGAAGGTCAGAAGGAGTTGCACTGTGTCTTTGTGGATCTAAAGAAAGTATATGACAGGGTGCCAAGAGAGGAACTGTGATACTGCATGAGGAAGTCAGCAGTGGCAGAGAAGTATGTGAGGATTGTGCAGGATATATACTGCTTAAGGACAGACAGATAGTGGTGATGAGTGCAGAAGGAGTGACAGATGGGTTCAAGGTGGGGGTAGGATTACATCAGGGATCTGCTCTGAGCCCTTTGTTGTTTGCAGTGGTGATGGGCAGGCAGGAGTCTCTGTGGACTCTGTTTGCAAAAAACATTGTGATCTGTAGTGAGAGTAGGGAGCAGGTGGAAGAGAGCCTGGAGAGGTCGGGGTATGCACTGGAGAGAAGAGGAAAGAAAGTCAGTAGAAGCGAAACAGTATACGTGTGTGAATGAGAGCAAGACAGGTGTAACAGTGAAGATGCAAGAAGCAGAGGTAGTGAAGGTAGATGAGTTTAAATACGTGGGGTCAACCATTCACAGACAATGTACAAGAGAGGTGAAGAAGAGAGTGCAGGCAGGATGGAGTGGGTGGAGGCGAGTGTCATGGGTGATTTGTGACAGAAGGATAGCAGAAAGAGTGAAAGGAAAGGTTTACAAGATGGTGGTGAGACTTGATATGATGTATGGTTTGGAGACGGTGTTGCTGACAGGACAGGAGGCTGAGCTGGAAGTGGTGTTGGTGTTTTTTTTCTTAAAGAAACTTGAGGAGACACGCTATATATTTTATGAAGATTTAATAAATTCAAGCAGTGGACTCTTTCGTGAACGGGCGGTCCGCTCACAAAAAAGATAACCTCAAAATGGGTGCCATAGTTTTTATACTACATCCAAAAGAAAATATTATTTTGACTGTCTTTTTGCTGGGAAGCGGCGTAGTTCAGACTTGGCCTCGTCGGATTGACTCTCCTCCCTTACTCCGCTCAACATCCGACCTTATCCTTCGTCTGGCTCCTTTCCCTGTAAAGAGAAAAAGAGAAAAACACCTCACTGCCTATCCTTAATATGTATCAATATTAGGCACCAATTTCTAGTCTCTATTTCAACTTATACTATCTATATCTAGCACATTATGTTCGGATTTCACCTTGACTTTGTCTGTTTGTGCTGTGTGAGCTTTTTACAGGTACTTCTGGACCCACAGGCTGGCTTTGTTTTATCCTTTTACAATGTGGGGTTAATGCTTTTTACCTAAAAACTACTTTCTTCCAAATATTTTATTAAGCCTAATTAAGCACAATTTCAGTGTATATAAAAATCACCCAAAAGCTCAACTCAATTATTTTATTTATTAAGTAGAATTGCAATGTGTATAAATAACCACCTAAAAGCTCAATTTAACTATTTTATTTCTAACAGTGACAGAGATGAAGATGTTAAGCTTTTCACTGGGAGTGACCAGGATGGACAGGATTAGAAATTAGTACATCAGAGGGACAGCTCAGGCTGAGCGGTTTGGAGATAAAGTTAGAGAGGCAAGGCTGAGATGGTTTGGACATGTGCAGAGGAGGGAGAGTGGATGAGAGTGGAAAAGAGGAAGACGACAGAGGAGGTTCGTGGATGCAGTGAAGGAGGACATGCAGAGGGTTTGTGTGACAGAGGAGGATGCTAGGGATAGAGTGAGATGGAGGCAGATGATCCGCTGTGGCGACCCCTAATGGGGCAGCTAAAAGAAGGAGAAAAATATTTGCAGCAGAAAGGAGCTTCACATTACCAAAGTTATGTACAGAAAGCAGTAATTTACTGATCTATGATAGGGTGGAATTCATTACCAGTTCATATTGTACATCAGAGTCCTAAAGATCAGTTTAAATATTTGTTAAAATAGTATTTCTAAAACCAGCAAGAAGAACTGTAATTAAATTTTTTTGTGTAACAAAAACAGAAAGACAGAAGCTACTCCAAGCAGTTACTCTTCCCTTAGCCCAATCAAAAATGGGATTATGTACTTTTAGCCAGGGATAGCCAAGAACCACTGGCAACTGAGAGGACTGAAACACATAAAACTGCAAATACTCATGGTGATTACCTGACAGCACAAGTTGTAAAGTTTTGGTTTGGTGAGTAATGTGGGTTATAATTTTGCCATTCAAAGCGTTGGCTGCGTGATTGGACAAAGAGGGATTAGTAACTTCATTCAAAAAGTTTCAGTGGCGTTTCAGTTGAAAGTCTGAATTTCCGTGTTCCCAGGAACCGGAACGCTCCCTCAAGTCAGATTTCCAACTTGGAAAGTCGGAGCAGTCTCACCAAGCCCGACTTAACAATCCAAGATGGCGGCTGTGAACATAAATAGTAGTAAAACTGTAAAACCTTTAATCTGTACTGCCACTGTCGCGTATGTGTGACTCACTAAATACACCGTATGCAGGGCACTGACCAGGCTCTATCTATGAACTGCTGCAGTAGTGTTTTTAAGGGCAACAAACCAAGCATTGTGCTGTATTGCTAGTAATGCATGGATAGCTCTACCTTGCTAATGAGCAAAACAAATCCTGTTTTTCCTTACTTTTCCAACTTTACTACTGGAACGCGCTCAACTCTGTAGTAACCTCACTCCCAGCTCCAACTTCAGAGGGTGAGGGTGCATTCCCTTTTGGTTTCACTGTCAGGCTGCAAGAAAGCAACCAGTATTACTGCAATACACTCATCGGCGAGTATCATCCACTGCCACTCCAGTGGGAGAGGAGGCAGCAGTGGATTGAGGGTTGCTCTGAGCCACTGACTGTCACAGTGGTGTTAACTGGGCTAACTGGTGCAAGATGGATTAGTTCTGGTCTGTAAGCCAGTAGAATCTGTTCATGACAGCCTAGTATTGCACCCTGATTGACAAGAGCATTTTGAACTGCTACTAAGTCTGCAGGGTCTGTTGCTTGGCCTGTTCTGTCATGTGACTCAGACAACAAAGTCAGTTCAAAGCGTTCATTTACAGTCACTGAGGTTAAGAGTAGAGTCGGTTTTGAATTTGAAGGTTTCACTATTGAGTGGGCAGGCAGGTAAATAACTATAGATATTAAAGTCAAAATCCAATTGTATCTGAACAGGGGAGCTCCAATAGCACAGTGAGCAGCTGGAGGGAACACCAGAGATTTTTGTGAACATGGAGATAAGATGGCAAGGCAAGTTTTTGAAGATGAAATGAAACATTATTGAAACTAAGAAAGTCTAACAGAGTAAGACTGACCAGTAAGTGACTGGAGTGAGCTGAAGGATCTGGCACAAATGAAGAGAAGATGGTCCTTAAGTACTGTCATCTCAGTGAGAAGTCAGGTAAGTAACAAGCCCTTCTGCAGCAGCAGCTGGGATGCATTGTAAGTCAAACTATGGGCTTTTTGGTAAATGAAAACAGTATACTTGAGTTGTATTAGATGTGTTTAGTGTATTCCAGTGCAGGGAGATACTCATATGATGCAATGATTTGATAACTGCAGAATAATTTTACTCACTACATTTTCCACTTCATTGAACATTTTAGTGCATTTACCAAATTACATCAGTAAACTCTCTGTGGCCACAAAATAAAACAACTGAGCTGAAAATTGCCAAACAACATAAAAGGTAAAAGCTAATGAAAAAACACAAACCTTAATATTTCTGTTGTGGAGTTCCAGAATGAAGATATATCTGGAAATGAGTATAATAAATACATAAATATATTTCCATAAAATTACTTATGACATGCTTGCATATATATACCATTTATCTGACCCATAGAAAAAGAAAGAGATGCAGTTAAGAAATGCAATTAAAATGGACTTTGCAGCTAGACAGTGGTTAAAAATTACATTTGGTCATTTTATCTGGTAACTAATAAGACAGAATTTTTTGTTATTTTCAGATTTATCAGTGATGCTGTAGCGTTAAACAGCTTTCTCATAAATGGATAAAACCCACTGAGTAACTAAGAAGTATAGCACGACATGTAGAAAGTAGGATGCTTATGTGATTTCTGTGACTGACTTTATATTTCATGCGTAATTAAGCAAACAGCTGTATGGGCTGTAAGCTTATAATAAAAGACACACTGACATCTCAGAGTAGTGGTGGGCTGACACATTTGTATCTGCAAATGTATGTGCTCTGAGACAGATAACTGAAAGAAGGCTGAAGTACTTCAGAAAATCCTTTCTGTGTGAATTGGATCTTACACACATGCACTTATTTGCATTTTCCTTCTCGCATCCAGCTTGTGTGAAAGCACTAATGAGCACACTGACTTGATTGACTAGGCAATGGAGAGAGAGGAGAGCAGCAAGTATACACCATGAAAACCATTGTGTTCAGAAAGAATCAATCACTGCCTTTCAGTATAATTCAATTCCATTCACAAAGGGCTGGGAAGCAATTTTAAATTGGAAATGCCACTTGACTTCAAGTAGAGGAGAAAGAGGGTGAAGAAAGAGAGGAGGACTGAACTGATTCATTTCAGGCTTTGTTAAGGTATCTCTTTTTCAACATAGTGTAGTTACACAGACAAGTCTACTCTTTCAGCTGAGGTCTATGAAGCATCAGTAATCATGTCTGTGGGGGTGGGGGTAGGATCATGCATTTTTGTTGTTAGTCCTGTAGTCCTGGATTATTATTAAGAAATTTTGTTAACAGGGAAATAAATTTCTACTGATTCAGTATCTTTGACCATTATGGGAACATCTGTGCCTCTTTGAATTTCTTCTGTTTTATCTCATTGTTATTGTTTTGTAATCTTTGAATAAGAATTTAGGAAAATTCTTATTCAAAGATAAGATTCATGATGATAAATTTTAGGAACTTTTAGATACTTACTGCTTTATTTTGTAAGATGTAAAATAGATGCAGTTAAAAGAAGTGAAATAGGCTGTGAAGGAATGAGATTGTGTTTTTGTTTCTGGATGAAGGATAATGGGGATTTGTGTCTGTCTTAAGTGTCTTTGTGTGTGCGTGCATGCTTTTCACAGAGAGAAATGTTCTCTCACACACTCACAAACAAACTGTATTTCTCTCACATGTTGCTCCATCTTGTTTCTGTTTCATCATACTTTTAATGAAATGTTTTTTATTTGCTGGGGTGCCACAGTGAATTCAGAATTTCACACTTTTATTTGATCTCTTCTGGCCATGTTAGCTATTTTTCCTTAACCTGCCTATCTCTATCACTTTGTAATCCAGGACATTCTGTAGAGATATGTGATAAAATGGGGAATGAACAGATGAAAGGACAGCCATGTGAATGTGGCATGCACACATTCACATTTCTGAGCAGCAATAAATGCTGCCTTGTCTTATGGTATGACTGATTGGTGCCACACTTCTCAGATCAAAAAATTAGAGACATGTGAACAGAGCCTTGGGCAAAATTGGGTTTTCCTGAAGTGTTGAGGTAGTAAAAGGAGATGTTTCATGTACTGTGTCCATGCATCTAATTTCTTAACTCCTTATGTATATATAAGTTGGTAAATGCTTATATACCACGCTTTTGTTTCTTCTAAGTTGCCTCATAGTGATGCTTGATCAGGACCCTGCTCAGCTCATCACTGATGGGGTGTGTAACCATGATAACCAAGGACGCATAACTCTGGTAACCAAGACAATCTCAGAGAAGCTTTTTGCAGCTGGAATAAGGCTGCTGCTCTGGTCAGGTTTAAGTAGAAAAGGTAAAGTTAGAAATGGAAGTCAAATGATGCATGCATTAAAATGTGACCAAGCTGGGAGTGAGAATGTGTTATTATCCAGAATCTACCAGAATCTCCCTTTAAAGAAAATAAATGTATCCTAAGCACCTTCTTCAATTACTGTTCTGGGTAATGTCATTAACCCAACACCCAATATACACACGCACACAGACACACAGACACACAGACACACACACATCCATACCATTTGAAAGTCCAAAAAAAAGAAAAAAAAGTGGAGAAAAACTTTTTTAAAAAGGGGGCGCATGAAAATGGGGGTGTGGG
>VUQS01031911.1:0-15967 GCA_015108495.1 Heterochromis multidens | reverse complement strand
TCTAAACATAGCCGATAAAACAAAAATATACTCACGGTAGTCATTGTTCTCTGTAGCCCTATGGACAGGTAATAACAGCTGATCGAGACACGGCGCTCCAGCTTTTCCTGATGCTTGTCCTCAGATTCCTGCGTTAAAAACTAGTAGCTGCGGTGTCGTCAGTGAACTTGAAAATGGAGGTGGTGTCTGACGTGGCTACACAGTCGTAAGTGTACAGTGAGTACAGAAGGGGGCTTAAAACACAGCCCTGTGGCGCTCCAGTGCTGAGTGAGATAGAGGGAGAGACATGTTTTCCCACCCTCACTGATTGGGGTCTGTCTGTGAGAAAGTTGAG
Source organism: Heterochromis multidens (assembly GCA_015108495.1). Taxonomy (NCBI): domain Eukaryota; kingdom Metazoa; phylum Chordata; class Actinopteri; order Cichliformes; family Cichlidae; genus Heterochromis; species Heterochromis multidens. Next base: position 15,633 of record VUQS01031911.1, on the reverse strand, counting down.
GATCCACTGACACAGTGATGAGCTGAGTCCTAGATCCTTCAACTTGGTGAAGAGATTTGAGGGGATTATTGTGTTGAATGCAGAACTGTAGTCCACGAATAGCATCCTAACATAGTTTCCCCTGCCAGAGTCCAAATGGTTCAGGGTTGTGTGTAGCAGGTGTGATATGGCATTGTCCGTGGAGCGATTAGTCCGGTATGCAAACTGTAGTGGATCAATGGTGGCAGGAACTGAAGAAGTGATGAAGTCTCTGACCAGTCGCTCAAAACACTTCATCACAACTGAAGTCAGTGCTACTGGGCGGTAATCACTGAGACAAGCAGGCTGTTGTTTCTAATATGAAATATTTGTGTGTAAATGTCTTTTAAAAGTCAGTAATAATCTCTGATCTACTGTAATAAATGTCTGTATGTCTCAGGCGATGCTGCACAGACACTGGACTCGTCTCAGCGATTTGACCGGTCACAGCTTCCAGGTGGACTCTGACAGCTTCTCCCTAAGGAACATCATGGAGGCTCCGCTGCTGAAATACAAAGAGGACATTGAGGTATGAAGCCTGAAAACACTAAAGATCTGAACTGTCACAGATTTCTCACATCGTTTAAATAACACCGTATTTGTTCTTTAATTGCAGCCTAACCTTACGATCCTGATGAGCTCATGTTTTTCTTTTTTATGCATATAAACTTGTTTTTATTAAAAATTACTGTTCCAAGTCTCACCTAATTGTTTTCTATGAATCTAAAATCCGAAATGTGCCAGATGAGTGTCCAAAGTTAGAATTCCTGTAAATACAGCCCTGAAAAAGGATCCTTTCCTAATAGTCCAGTTTAAATATTTAAGTGAAAAATGTTTCTGAAAATTTAGTAAAAATCCTTTAAAATTTCAGATGAACTTTTTTTGTAAGCTGTAAAGAGAAAAATTTGGTTTAATCCTGAAAACGTCCATTAAAACTGCTGTAAACTTGTCCTGTATGAACCAGGACGTTTGCATCAGTGCAGTGAAGGAGCGGGACATCGAGGCCAAGCTGAAGGACGTGGTGGCCGAGTGGAGCGGCCACACACTCAGCTTCGCCACCTTCAGGACCAGAGGAGAACTGCTGCTGAAAGGAGCCGAGACTGCAGAGAAAATCTCCATGATGGAGGACAGTCTGATGGTTCTGACGTCCCTGCTGAGCAACAGGTGAGGTGAAGACGAGAGGGAGAGAGGAGACGTCTGAGACTCAGAAAGCAAGAAAAGAAGGAATGAAAAAGATCAAATGTTGTTTGTGAACAAATACAGGATTAAATCTGTATCTTTGCTCTGCAGGTACAATGCTCCGTTCAAGCCCTCCATCCAGATGTGGGTTCAGAAACTCTCCAACACCTCAGAGATCATCGAGAAGTGGCTGTTGGTTCAAAACCTCTGGATCTACCTTGAAGCAGTATTTGTGGGTGGAGACATCGCCAAGCAGCTGCCTCAGGTAGGAACAAACACTGAAACTGTTATAATTTTATCATTTTTCTTTCACATTAGAGTCTAAAGTCGGGCTTTAACTCTCACAGGAGGCCAAACGTTTCCAGAACATCGACAAGTCGTGGCAGAGGATCATGCAGCGAGCGCATGAGGTTCCCAACGTGGTGCAGTGTTGCATGGGAGACGAGATGCTCAGCCAGGTGCAGCCCACGTGCCTCTGAGCAACACTCTGCTATGAGGGCTAAACATAAGTCCTTGATTGACAGCAGTGTCATCTCTCCTCCTCCTCCTCCTGCAGCTGCTCCCTCACCTGCTGGAGCAGTTGGAGCTCTGTCAGAAGTCCTTGTCCGGTTACCTGGAGAAGAAACGGTTGGTGTTCCCTCGTTTTTTCTTCGTGTCCGACCCCGCCCTGCTGGAGATTCTGGGCCAAGCCTCCGACTCACACACTATACAGGTGAGACACACAGCAGCTCACAGGTGAGACACACAGCAACACACAGGTGAGACACGCAGCAGCTCACAGGTGAGACACACAGCAGCTCACAGGTGAGACACAGACATACAGATCTTATTTGACTGTAGTGAGACAGACAGTTTGGGTGTTTTTTTTATTTGCTGCCTGTCTGGCTGATGTTTCACTTTCTCTCCTGTAGAATTTCTCTTTGCTGCTGTTTGGTTTTCTCTGATCAGTACGTTCAGACTTCTTCTCTCGGTGTGTGTCTGTCAGGCTCATCTGCTCAGTCTGTTCGACAACGTTAACAGAGTTGTTTTCAGTGAGAAAATCTACGACCTGATGATCAGTTTCCAGTCTCAAGAAGGAGAAACTGTGGAGCTGAGCCAGCCTGTCCTGGCACAGGTACACTCACCTCCACATGGGGACCTAACAATAATTCAGTTCCCCGTTATCTTTTCCCTTAACCAAAACCTCATTTTATCACTTATATCACCTTCATTTCCAGGGGAATGTGGAGGTGTGGTTAGGACAGCTGCTAGCTGGGGTGAGGGAAACCCTTCATGCCATCATCCGTCAGGCCTACCTGGTCATCAGTGACCCCGTCTTTAAGTTGCTGGAGTTCCAGTCGGCGTTCCCGGCTCAGGTTGGCCTGCTGGGAATCCAGATGATCTGGACCAGAGATGCAGAAGAAGCACTCATCCACAGCAAGTCTGACAAAAAGGTGCTTTTATTTTGGAAAGAAGAGCAGGGCAGAAATGTCTCTAATGGAAGTGGTGAACTGAAAACTGAAGCCAAAACTAAAGAGCCATTCCTGCTCTGACCTCATCCACTGGTTTGTGAAGCCCTGCTTTGCTTTTAAGCCTCAATTTTAGCAGTTTTGGCCACTGCTATCTTGGTTTTTTGGGGCCAAAGGTGACCACATTTAGATGAAAGGGTGGAGATATAAGTTATCAACTAATGTTCATAAGCTGCATTCACAGATTACATGGTCACATACCTGCTAATTAATGCTACGTTATGTCCAATCCTAGAATTTCCCTCACTGAAACTGGAGCTCAGACTTCTTGGACGGTCTGTTAGTACCATTAACTGCACAGCAGCCATATTATTGGTCAGATAACTGCATTAAAGATTATGCTTAGTCTCCCATGTTAAAATGTCTTTACAACAGAAATAAACAACAACTGTAAGGAGGAGGATTTTTCTTTAAGTCACATGTTTTGATTATATTAAGGCTTAAATTTATGCAGAATTAATAGCGTTGCCACTTTAAGTAACAAGTGGGTGTGGTTTCTTCTTCTTCATTGTGTTGTGTGAGAAGTCAGCTGTTCAGTTTTCCTGGTAACTACATTTTGTTTTAAGTGTATTTTGGTCAGATTCCATTTAACGGGATGGACCTTGGTAACCAAACTAGCTGACCTGAACTCCTCTCCTGACTGTCCCCATCTTATTGGCTACCAGATCATGCAGACAACCAATCAGAAGTTTCTGGACCTCCTCAATGAGCTCATCGATATGACGACTAGGGAGCTAAGCAGGAACGAGAGGACCAAATATGAGACCCTGATCACCATCCACGTCCACCAACGAGACATTTTCGATGACCTGGTGGGTGAAAAAAGGGTGGAAAAAAGTATTGATAAGTAATGACAGGATCTGTCAGAGTGGTTCGTGTTACTTTGTCTCTGTCAGGTGCGTATGAACGTGCGGTCAGCATCAGACTTCGAATGGCAGAAACAGTCGAGATTTTACTTCCTGGAGGAGACGGACAGATGTGTCATCCAAATCACAGATGTGGAGTTCAGCTACTGCAATGAATACCTGGGCTGCACAGACAGACTGGTCATCACCCCGCTGACAGACAGGTACACACACTCCAACCTCACTGACTGCTGGTTGTGTATTCACTCAGAGCTGAAAGTGTTGAACATCTGTCCAGGTGTTACATCACTCTGTCCCAGGCTCTGGGGATGAGTATGGGTGGAGCTCCGGCCGGTCCAGCAGGAACAGGTAACAGTGTGTGTCTCTGGAAAATGAAGCTGTATTGCTGCATGTTGCCGTGATTGTGTGTTTGTGTGTGTTTGCAGGTAAAACTGAGACCACTAAAGACATGGGTCGCTGTCTGGGGAAGTATGTGGTGGTTTTCAACTGTTCAGACCAGATGGACTACAGAGGACTGGGACGCATCTACAAAGGTGTGTGAATGTGCAGGTGTGTGTGTGCAGTGTATGGATAGTGGACACCGGAAATATCCTGCTGTTGTGACAAACCCATAAAGGAACTGTGACCATCTTATCCAATTCCACACTCTTCTCTGAGCAGCAGAGAGGTCAGTTAACCAGGTCAACTCTGACAGGATGAGGCTCTGAAGTGATTTACTACCTAACCTTTACCCACAGGTGTTGTCTGTGGTGTCTGGTAACTTGGAACAAATGTATGTTAGATATTCTTGAATAAAGACCCATGACAGTTAAGGTCAGTCATCATCTTTGGTCTTTATTAAGACTTCTTTAATGTCTAAATACATAATGTTAGAATGGCACTTGGAGAGTACAGAACTGCACTGAAGCCAAGCGTCCACTCTTCTACGATACAGGAATCAGCAACCACACAACATCTTCTCTGTAAGAGGGAATTTGATCATTTGACCATAGGAGTTCTATCAAAATGCAAATCTGAGAGTCCAGACACCTTCACATTGTCCATTTGAGATGATGGCACCTGTTCTGCTCTGTAGCTATCCTATTAGTCTCAAAGTAGATAGAGTAATAGACTGCTGATAGGCCATATCAACACTGAACTGCACCTCATGTACACACACACACACACACAGAGTATGTCTGAGACATCCCCAATGGGCCAAAGTGTGATGAGTTTGTTGCTGTGTGTCTCTGCAGGCCTGGCCCAGTCTGGAGCCTGGGGTTGCTTCGATGAGTTTAACCGCATCGAGCTGCCGGTGCTTTCTGTCGCCGCCCAGCAGATCTACATCGTCCTGCAGTGTAAGAAGAACAAGAAGAAACAGTTTGTCTTCACTGATGGAGATGTGGTCGACATGGACCCTGAGTTTGGCATCTTCCTCACCATGGTACCTCAGCTCTGATCTAATGAAGCACTCTGCAGGAGAGCCTAGGGCCAGCTAGTGGAGTTATTACAGCAAATTATTATAATACCACTGAAATATCCATAACACTGACTAAAAATAAGATAATGACCACAGGAATTCTCAGTGATTAAACCAGAATAATTATTAAAATAACCTGGATCTAAGAGGCACACAATTAATGACTGCAAATCCTATGAGACTCCCACAACTTACCAAAGTATTCTGTAATTAAATTCTCATACATGTGTCAAAAGGCTTCTAGAAGTAGTAAAGAGTTAATATAAGTCAGCAGTAAATTCCATGTAAACAGCATCAAGCTGGTGGGACATTTGTAGACAGTGTTCAAAGCTCTGATCAGAGTTCTGTGGAAATCAGCAAATCATTCTACAACCAGACTTCTTCAGAACTCATCCAACATACGATTTTTAGAGCCAAACTGCAGAACTAAAGTCTGTCTCAAAACCACATTTATAGAATGGATCTCCTTCTGAACCAGTCAGAGGATTCTAGAACAGCCAAAAAACTCAAGAACTCATTAATGAAGTCATTGTAGAGTAAAGTAGAGTGAACACAGCTCACTAACTGGTGTGAGAGAACCACAGTTCCAGCAATGAATGTGCTGATGCCCCTCAGGTCCACTTAGAAACTTCTAGAACTGAACTACCACAGAACTGTTGTTAAGGAAATGATGTATCTGAGAACCAGTCAGAGTTCTGGAACTGCTCTACCTTAGAACCAACCAACTGCAAGGTTCTGGACTTCACCAATAAAATCTCGGTCTTCCAGAACCCCGGTTATGCCGGCCGTCAGGAGCTTCCTGAAAACCTGAAGATTCAGTTCCGTACAGTAGCCATGATGGTCCCGGACCGAGCCATCATCATGAGGGTTAAATTGGCCAGTGCAGGTTTCCGTGAGAACCAGGTCCTAAGCAGGAAGTTCTACACCCTCTACAAACTGTGTGAGGAGCAGCTCTCCAAACAGGTCAGTGATACTGTAATCACCACAAACCTGTTTCATCCCGTCAGCTGTTCTTTCAAATCCATCTCTTCATTATGGTATTAGATAATGGATTTTCTTGTCTTATTTTCCATTATTTGCCCATCTTTTTGAAATGTTACTCACACATTTAATCATATTATTATTTGTAATTTGTTTGGTCTTCCTGCCAGGTCCATTATGATTTTGGTCTGAGGAACATTTTGTCGGTTTTGAGGACGTTGGGAGCTGTGAAGAGATCTAATCCATCAGAACCAGAGAAGACCGTGGTGATGAGGGTCCTGAGGGACATGAACCTCTCCAAACTGGTGTGTGTGTGTGTGTGTGTGTGTGTGTGTGTGTGTGTGTTAGTAATGCAGAGATTAGACTGCATGTTTAAAGTTTTCATCGCTGTCATTATTAAATGTATTAGGAGTAGCCACTAGGGGGAGCCCCTTGTTGGTGTTAAATTCAGCCATGCTGATGATTTCTGTGACTTTCTGTAGGTGGATGAGGATGAGCCTCTGTTTATGAGTCTGATCAATGACCTGTTTCCTGGCATTGGTACGTTCATCTCTCATAACACACTGAAACACACTAACAGAGGCCTCACATGTGACCCAGAACACGCTTCTGTTGCTTTGTTCTGCACGTTTCTTTTTGTATTATTTCATTGTGACGTCACAAACACAACAGGTCTCATGTTTGTCCTTCTCTGTAGTTCTGGATAAAGCAGGTTATCCACACTTGGAGTCGGCCATCTCCAGTCAGGCTCAGCAGGCCGGTCTGATCCCTCATCCCCCCTGGATCCTCAAACTGGTTCAGCTCTATGAGACGCAGAGAGTCCGACATGGTGCTCATCACTACAGTCAGACAGCTCATAGTGGCACATTAAATAGTCCTAATAGTGTTATTACTCAGCAGCCATCTTGATATTGGGGTGCCCCTGTGTAACATTCATTTCTGTGGTCATTAAACACACAAACTGCATGTTTAGAGTCATCAGTCTGTGATTAGAAACTGCTTCAAAGGTTTTCTGACTTTCTTCTTAAAATGAGGCTTAAAAAGAGTTTTCATCACATTATTATACTGCACGTGCACATCAACAGCTTTATCCACAAAAAAAGTTTAATAATGCTGAGATTAAAAAAATATTTGCCCTTGATGAATAGTTGTCAGACATTTCCAGAAACAATGCTAAAGACTCTTCAGCACAGATGGGAGTAGAGCTGTCCTCCTGTGCAGGTATGATGACTTTGGGTCCGAGCGGTGCTGGGAAGACGGCGTGCATCCACACGCTGATGAAGGCCATGTCTGAGTGCGGCTCGCCCCACCGGGAGATGAGGATGAACCCTAAAGCCATCACAGCCTCGCAGATGTTCGGCACGCTGGACGTCACCACCAACGACTGGACGGACGGCATATTCTCCACACTGTGGAGGAAAACTCTGAAAGCCAAAAAGGTTGATGGAAACTCAACATGTTCCATACATTCATGATGTTCAAGTGCATTTGTACATGTACGCTTGTGTGTGTCAGGGGGAATACATCTGGATTGTGCTGGATGGTCCAGTGGATGCCATCTGGATCGAGAACCTGAACTCAGTTTTAGACGACAACAAAACTCTGACACTGGCAAATGGCGATCGAATCCCCATGGCTCCCTGCTGCAAGGTGATATCAAAACAACACGACAAGCAGGGCTTACCTCATTTCAGTCAGCCAACCAGAATCACTGCTGTGCAGTTTGACATAATCCACAAACATAATGATCAGAGCAGGGAGTACTGGGGTGTCGTATGGAAGAGCTCAAGTGAAGGCGTATCTTTGTATTCTTCCTCCAGGTTGTCTTTGAACCCCACAACATTGACAATGCCTCCCCGGCCACCGTGTCCAGGAATGGGATGGTGTTCATGAGCTCATCAGTACTCAGCTGGAGGCCCATCCTGCAGGCCTGGTTACAAAAACTACCAGAGCAGCAGGCCAACACTCTGAAACACTGCTTCAACTGCTGCTACCAAGTGAGAACCACCAGGAGAAAATTAGATTTATTCGTCATTTTAATATTTAATATGTGTCACAACCTGGTCAAACGACAAAGGAGCAGCAAAGCAACAAACCATAAAATAACCTCATCTGAGCACTAAGCAAACATAAAAGCTTCTTAATTCAATTCAGTTCAATTTTATTTATATAGCACCAATTCCCAACTTTCACCTCAAGGTGCTTCATGCTGTAGGCTACAGACCGAACAATATTGAACAAACAAAAAGAGGGAAGCATGTTTAGTGTGAACAGAATTGATCCCAGCACAAAACCCTCCATAATCAACCTTAGTGTGTGAACAAGACTTTACATGAACAAGCTGGAGTCTCTCAGATAAGATTCAGAGTCTCAGTCACAACCCAGTGGCAATTATGAAGGGGAACAGTTCCTATAGAGAACCAGGCTTCTTACCAGGCTGTAAACATGTTTATTATTATTATTATTAACATGCGAGTCTGTGGGGACTGATGTATTATTGTAGGGTCTTTACCTTACAATATAAAGCACCTTGAGGTGACGGTTGTGATTTGGTGCTATATAAATAAAACTGAGTGAGAATTGAGATTCACCTTTAGAGTCAGCCTCAAGTGGGCATTAAAGGAACTGCAGTTTTTAGCACTTCACCATCGGCTTCACTGAAAGTCTGGTCAGTCCAAACATACTGCAGGTACTGAAGGCTGAAGAAATTCTAAGCAGAGATTTAAAACCGCATCACTCAAACTTAATGTTAGTTTTGTGCTTTTCTGTTTCAGGACTTGCTGGATTTTGTCTTCACTGCTGTGTCTTCTAAGATGCAGGTGCTGGAGTGTATGTACATCAGACAGACGACTGACCTGCTGCAGGTAGGACACACCAGTAAAACACAGCAAATACTCATCATTTTCTTTGACTTCCTGCTCAGTGGAGACATCTTGGTCTCAAAACTGATGCTGTCGCTTCTTCCTGTTGTATGGAATCTAGTTTTTGACTTTTTTTGTGAGTATTTTCCATATTTGTGTGTTCAGGGTTTGCTCCCAGCAGTGGAGGACAAACAGGGTGGCCATGGGCATGTGGGTCGAATGTTTGTCTTTGCGGTCATGTGGTCTCTGGGTGCACTGCTGGAGCTGGATGACAGAGCCAAGATGGAGGTCTTCCTAAAGGTGTGTGATTCATGTCTTTTGACTCCATAACAAAGCCCCAGTTTTCAAATCAAATCACATTTTTATGTGAATATTTACAGTGTACAGAGGATGGATTACTCTCCTTCACTCTTAAGTCAAGGGTTAGGATTAAGGCTTGGAGCTAGCTCTGGTCCTGGTCAGATTCTCATACCTCTTTTCCAACTTCCATGTTTTTCCACCAAAAAAATAAGTTTTCTGTAAAAACCAGTGACATATTAATGTCCTTTGGAGAGCCTGTCACATAAAAAAATCACCTACAGTTCACAAATTCTGATGATCATGATTTTCTTCCCATTACACCCACTCAAACAATCCAATTTTAAGCTGGTTCTCAGAGGCAAAGGTGGAAAAGATATCTAACCAAAGGTAACTCATTTGCTCAGTCCAGCACTGCCCTCTTGTGGCTGTATCAAACACCACAACCTCCAGGCTGGAGCCAGGGTCACTTGGTACATTTAAAAAAAAAAAAAAAGTTGTTTACTGGATAAATCTGGTTTTTCTAGATATATCAAATGGAATTAGATATTCCATTTGAGTTGAACAGTTTGTGTTTTGTTTTTGTTTTTTTGTCTCAAAGGGTCACAGCTCGTCTCTGGACCTGCCACCCACTCAGGACGACCAGACCATCTTTGAGTTCACTGTCAGCGAGCAGGGACACTGGGAGCACTGGTCCAATAAGGTGGGTGGACACATATCTGACTTGAGTCCAGGACACTTTGAAGAAATTGAAGTCTGCATACTGTATGTATGTTGTGTGCTTATTATTATGATCCAGGTGCCAGAGTATGTCTACCCCAAAGACCATGTCCCTGACTACTCATCCATCCTGGTTCCCAACGTAGACAACGTGAGGATGGACTTCCTGATGCAGACCATCATGAAGCAGAGGAAGGCGGTGCTGCTGATTGGAGAGCAAGGAACAGCCAAGACCGTCATGATTAAAGTAAGCGTGCACTGACACCGTTCACCAGCACAATAATCACAGTAAAACTTGAGAGACTGCAGGTTACCACAGTCCACAGCATGCAGCCTGCTCTCTGGCTCCCCCTGTAGGGCTACACTGGAAAGCTCGACCCAGAGCTCCACCTCAGTAAGACTGTGAACTTCTCTTCGGCCACGCTGCCCAGCATGTTCCAGAGGACAGTCGAGAGCTACATCGATAAACGCATGGGCACCACCTACGGGCCGCCGGCCGGACGCAGGATGACCGTCTTCATAGACGACATCAACATGCCTGTAATCAACGAATGGGGAGACCAGGTGGACCTTAGTCTCTCTAATTGGTCAAAATTTGTCTAGTTTACCTCTTTCCTTCTTTCTTTCTCTCATAATTCAGTTTTACATGGTATTGAATGTTTTTTCTAAGAAATGTTCTGAGAAAATAGAACAAAAATAAAATAAAAATAACTGCTTGAGTTACAGATGATTGATCAAATATAGATTAGTCCACCTCCACCTCACATCACAAAAACCAATCCCCACCTCTCCTAATGTGCATGTAACCAATCAGATTATTTCTCTCTTTGACCCCACCCCCCCATCTCACACAGATAACCAATGAGATTGTGCGTCAGCTGATGGAGCAGGGAGGGTTCTACAGTGTGGATCGTCCAGGAGAGTTCATCACTGTGGTGGATGTTCAGGTACCAGGGTGAAGTTTGGCTGTGGTTAGGACCTGTATGAATCTTTAGTAGATCTGAGTATGGAGCTCCTCATTATAACAGACTGATGATGGCTAAACTACAGATATACCGAAGTAATATTACAGGAACAGCTGTACCTAATAAAGTGGAGGGAAGTATGTGAGCTGAATACAAACCTGCTGGTTTGGTGAATGGATTCCTTGAAGAACTAAATAATAAATAATCTTAGAGATGATGATGATGATGATGAGAACATCTGCTCTGTGACTCACTGAATGATGCGTGTAATGACCTTACCAGCTGGTGGCAGCCATGATTCACCCCGGCGGGGGTCGGAACGACATCCCTCAGCGTCTGAAGAGGCAGTTCTCCATCTTTAACTGCACGCTGCCCTCCAACTCCTCCATCGATAAGATCTTTGGCACCGTGGCTCAGGGTTACTTCTGCCCAGAGAGAGGCTTCCCCGACCAGGTGTGTGAGCTCGCCGCCGCCCTCGTCCCCACCACCAGGCGGGTGTGGCAGGCCGTGAAGGCAAAGGTGACTATATAAAATAAAAATGTGTTTTTTCTTTTAGTCTGTATTTTTATATTTATAATGTGCAGTTTTGTTTTTATGTTTATTGATTTGATATTTTTTTGTTTAGTTTGAATTATTAAAATTTTTTAAAAAGGTGTTTTATAAAAGAAATCAGCAAGACTCCTGATCAGTTTATCTGACCTTCAGAATAAAAGAAGAATAAAATTGATTTCATTCTTAATTAACAATACTTTAAAAAACAACAATAATTAAAGTGACTGATAATCAATAACATAGAAAAAGCACATTTATTCTGTCTGCTGCACAGTAATCCCCCTTTTCAGTTAAATTCTCATACATTTATGTGAGGATGAAGAATACAAGGAGGGGCTTGAAGTTCATCAGAACAATTCAATATTTATTAAAAATCTAATTTATTATCATAAAACTGTGTGTGCCACTCAGGATGTGTTTTATATATCAGTCTGCCCCTTCATTTAGTGATTTTGATGATTAAATACTGCAGATTAGTTTTAAATGTTTCTGCTTTTCATTTGAAGGTCATCTGTACAGATTCCAAAATCAGTCCTATTTTCTGAGACGTGATCTCAGTTTTAGGGTTTATGTCGGTTTGCTGTAATCATGGCGTTGTTTTGTTTGACTTCATTTTATTTGCTTCAGCCTCTGGATGTTTGTCAGATGATGTCAGATCTTCTCTCTGTTTCCTCAGATGTTGCCTTCTCCTGCAAAGTTTCACTACATCTTCAACCTGCGTGACCTCAGCAGAATCTGGCAGGTAGAAAAAAACCACCACAATCTTCTCCTTTGAACCCTGAATCCAAGTTTAGTTCTTTTTTCTTTTTTCACTGCATTTATACATAAATGATATAATTCCCTCCTTACACGCTGTTCTAGCAAAGTGAACATGATGGATCTCCAGACATAAAATATAACTCTATTAAAATCACAAAGCAGGACATCATCAAACTGGATCATCTGTTTTTAGTAGTTCAGAAAATCTTTGTTGTTTTCTGTTGTAGGCTGAGAATAAACTGTGTGTGTGTGTGTGTGTGTGTGTGTGTGTGTGTGTGTGTGTGTGTGTGTGTGTGTTTCAGGGCATCCTCACAGTGAAGTCGGAGGTGTGTCAGAGCTCTGAGCTCCTCTCGGCTCTCTTCCATCATGAATGCTGCAGAGTGATTGCTGATCGATTCATCGACAGCAGCGACAGACGAACCTTCAGCAGCATCGTGGAGATGGTTTGTGTGCTTTAACATGGCCGACTGCTGTTAGTCAGCTGTCTTCATTTACTTTTAAAGCTTACAGAACGTAAAGACAGAACGTGGCATGTTGCTTGGTTTGGCCAAGACTGAAAAAACTAACAGTAAACTACAGTAAATAAGTCAAATATTAATAATAATAAAAACTAATGTGAACAAAACGAAGGGAATTTCAGGGAGATATTACTTTTCCAATTTCAGCAAATTTCCTCAAATTAAACCTCATGAATCCTCACAGAGAAGATCGTTCTCTCCATGACAAACTTCATTAACCCTGGATGTGATAATAAATGATAAAAATCTCCAATATTCTGTGACTCTACCAGAGTAGCTCTGCATGATTCACAGTTCAGATTAATCTTTATCTGATATCTTTATCTTTATCTAAAATCAGCAGCTACATGAAAAACATCATTTTACTGCAGTCCCGTCAGTAAGAACCAAACTGGACAATAAAATCTTACATCTGTGTTATTTGGTCCACTTCTTTTCATTTTCTTGTTGTTTCTGTGTTTTCCTGTCTGCATCTAATATCTGTGTGTCGTTGTGATGATTTATGATAACTAATTTTGTTGTGTCTGCTTTTACTTCCTGTCTTTGTCTTTTTCCCGCCCTGATCGTTTTCCCTGCTGTGGTTAGTCTTGTGTTTCTCAGGCCGTCTGTTTCACTTCCTGCTCGTGTTTCTGTTTTCTTGCTCACTATTAAAACTCACCTCAGTGCAGAATTAAAGTTTGAGACATTTTATCTAATAAACGTCTCTGGAATCAGAGAGAACACTAAAAATGATGGAGGAACATCTCACCAACATGTTTCCTTCTCTCCTAGATCTGTTATTTTAGAGTCTTTATTCTTTAAAGTCTTCATATTTTTCAGTGCAGCATAAGCAGCAGTGAGTAAATGTTCTTTACTTTATCTAATGCTCCTCTCACTCAGATCACAGCAGAGGATCATGGGAGAGCTCTGACTGAGCATGCTCGGTGGAACAGCTGTTTTGTGGACTTCCTGCGTGAAGCCCCGGAGGCCACAGGGGATGAACCCGAGGACGCTGAGCTGGAGGCTCCGAAGGTCTCAGAATCTTTTAATTAAAGTGAAACTTTTTTATTTAGTCTGTTTTTAAGTTAAATGAAGCACAGAAACAATAAAAGGAGACACAGTCTTCAGGCTCCTCAGTACTGAATAATTTTCTGATGGTTTCTAAGTGTGATATGATTGACAGGTGTACGAGCCAATCCCATCACTGGATGTTCTGGCGGGGCGGCTGTCGGTTTTCCAGCAGCAGTACAACGAGGCGGTGAGAGGCGGAGCTATGGACCTGGTCTTCTTCAAGGTGATGATGATTTCTGTCAGATTCTTCACCTTCACACTTTGTTCATATCAGCTGATGGTGGCAGTTACTAAAGAAAACACTGATTGGTGACCCTCTGAGTGTGGTCCAATGGCAGGATGCGATGATCCACCTGATGAGGATCTCACGCATCCTGAGGACGCCACAGGGGAACGCCCTGCTGGTTGGGGTCGGAGGATCGGGGAAGCAGAGTCTGACGAGGCTGGCGTCGTTCATCGCAGGATACCAAACCTTCCAGATCACACTGAGCAGGTCTGTTTGGTTCCTGTGATTCATCGAGACCAACGTCAGCTAAAAATAAACACAAATAAAAGTCAAGTGTGAAAAACAAACTCCATCCATCCCCTGCTGTTTATCTGGGTCATGGGGCAGTAGTCTAACAGACATACCCAGACCTCCCTCTTAGCAACCACCTCCTCCAGCTCTTCTGAGGTGTTCCCAAGCCTTCTGACAGACATAATCTAACCAGTGTATCCTGGATCTGCCAGGGGCCTCTTGAAACACCTTTTCTAGGAGGCATTCAACAGTCATCCTGGTCAGATGGCCAAACCACATCAACTGGAGGAGCAGCAGCTCTATTCTGAGCTCCTCACCCTGTCTCTAAGGAAGAATCCAGACACACTTCACATGAAGCTCATTTCTTCCACTTGTAAACATGATCCTGTTCCTTTGGTCACTGCCAACAGTTTGGGTGATAGATGAGTGCAGGAACATAGATCAACCAGTAAGTGCAGCATCTGCATCAACCTGTCTGTAAATCTCCTGCTCCACTCTTCATCCAACTGGGGCAACAACTCTTCACAAACCCAGAGAGGGCAGAAAAGAAACTTGTTTTTAGAAATGATATTCTGTGCTTACACCGATCCCCTATGAACAAGCACTTGGTGACAGTGGGAAGGAAAAACTCCCTTTTAACAGGAAGAAACCTCCAGCAGAACCAGGCTCAGGGAGGGGCAGCCATCTGCTGCGACCGGTTGGGGGTGAGGGGAAGAAGACAAAGACATGCTGTGGAGGAGAGCCAGAGATTAATAATAACTCATTAAATGCAGAGAGGTGTAAAAACACATAGAGAGTGAACAGACTCTAAATAAAATTATATATATACAAATATACAGGAAACATCTTCAGTTTTAGTCACCGACAGTTTTCTCAGATTTACCAACACAATCAGTCTGAGGCTTTGAATCATCTGCTGATTGAGACCAGGATGTGTACATGACTGTGAGTCAGACACCTTTAAAAATGTTGTTCATTAATTTATTCTTCTTACATTCTGCCCCCAACAAATATTTAAAACAATATAAAAAAAAACTAGGACTGAACTGAGCTAAAATGAAATATTTTAAAACAAGAAAAACTAAACTGAAACCCACTCTGAACACTAAAATAAACTGGAAAATAAGTCAAAATTATTATAACTCTTAAACTATTTTTGATTTTTTTTGTCTGTTTAGGAATTTGAAGGATTAAATACTTTGATATATTTATGATACTGGATCGCAGATATGTCTGAACACCGATATCTGAATAAAGAAAAGTCTAAAATATGTTGATTAAATATTAAAGAAGTTTAGCTCTAATAGACCTGTGTGTGTGTGTGTGTGTGTGTGTGTGTGTGTGTGTGTGTGTGTGTGTGTGTGTGTGTGTTGCAGGTCGTAC
>VUQS01031909.1:0-23842 GCA_015108495.1 Heterochromis multidens | reverse complement strand
AACCCAAGTGCTCTTGAGCTTCAGGACATGAACTGATGGCCGGACATTCTATTTCAGGATTTTCTGGTAGAGAGCAGAATTCATGGTTCCATCAATTACAGCAAGTCGTCCTGAAGCAGCAAAGCAGCCCCAGACCATCACACTACCACCACCATGTTTGACTGTTGCTATGATGTTCTTTTTATGAAATGTTGTGTTAGTTTGATACCAGATGGTTTTCGATAGCAGTGGTTTTCTCCTTAAAACTCTCCCATGGATGCTGTTTTTGCCCAGTCTCTTTCTTATTGTTGAATCATGAACTCTGACCTTAACTGAGACAAGTGAGGCCTGCAGTTCTTTAGATGTTGTTCTGGGTTTTTTTGTGACTTCCTGGATGAGTCGTCGATGCGCTCCTGGAATAATTTTGGTAGGCCGGCCACTCCTGGGAAGGTTCACCACTGTTTCAAGTTTTCTCCATTTGTGGATAATGGCTCTCACTGTGGTTCACTGGAGTCCCAAAGCCTTAGAAATGGCTTTGTAACATCTTCCAGACTGATAGATGTCAATGACTTTGTTTCTCAGCTGTTTCTTTAGATTGTGGCATGATGTTTTGCTTTTTGAGATCTTTTAGTCTACTTCACTTTGTCAGACAGGTTCTGTTTAAGTGATTTCTTCATTCAGCAGGCTGGGCATTAGTGAGCAGAATAGATCACCTTTAATCTGTTTCACATTACAAAAAAGTTTTTTCTGATTACATTAATAACACAATTGGTATTATTCATTCTAATTAAGGGACCAATCAGCAGACTTTGCCTTTCCAGCTGCAACATTAGGATTACCACTAACTTTCTCATTAAGTTAGCCTAGGATCTGATCCCTCAGAATGTCAGAATACAATGTGAATGTTTTCATGAATCTGTGTCAGGTTACCTGGAGGAGTTCGACTGTCTCACCTGCTGGGCCTGTCAACACCTGACACCTGTCTGGTCTGTGGCGAGGTGCTGAGGCTGCATGACATCAACACAGTCATATGTGATGCCCCACACTGTTCAGGTAAACCCACTGTGAGCACTCCTGTGGTAATCTTGGCAGAGTTTATTGTCCATCACTGTCTCTGTGCCGCTGTTGGTCAGCAACACATGGAAGTCGGAAGTCATACAAAGTGTTTTTGTCATTTTGACATTGTGAGGTGTCCAAGATGCTGCATTACTTGTCATTCACTGTCTTAGTGTCACTCACTATGATCCACTGCACTCAACAAAACTGTCCTGTGCTTTTTATTTGGTGAAATAACCTTTTAATGTGCATGTGGCACCTGTTCACATCAATGAAAAGTTTATTTATTTTAATTTATAAATTGTCTGGATTTTAATAGCTCAGATGTGTTCTCAGATTTTCTGCACATTCAAAACAGAAAGCATTTATTAGGAGGTCGGGGGGCAAGTGCCACATTTCTGCATCACCCCTGAAATCATGAATTAGAAAAGTCCAGATATTTGCTGTATATCTCTATAATCTTCACTCCCTGATGATGAATGTTGATGTAGGTGTTTAGTGATTTAGTCACTGTCAGGCTCTCTGACAAAGTCTGAGGCGTGTCTTTCCCCTTTATTTTACCAGTGAGTCAACACTTTGTGTTAAAAAACAGCAAAAGATTGATTCATTTTTCACACCAGGACAAATTCCTGCAGTGTGACGCTGTAAACTGGAAGTTTGTTGTGTATACAGGATTGTGTATGTGTGTGTGTGCTGAGGGAGTGTCCTGCAATTCTCACTGTTGTTGACTCAGCTGAAGTGAGAGATAACAGACTGTAGGTGTAACTGTAGCAGATTTAACTCTTTAGCTTTCTTTTTCAGATGCTGGCAGGTTTTACTATACAATTCCTTGAAAAAGGCCTGAGAAATAATTAAATGTTTTACATCAAATTACTGCTGTAAAATGTTTTGGAAAGTGATTTTAGCTGAACAGGTTAAAAAAAATTAATTAAATAAATAAATCCCCGCTATCTCTGACATTTAATGAATCCATCCATCAATGTTCTGCTGCTTTTCTCAGCAGGAAAATATTATCAGTCTACATATAATATCCCTTAATGACAAAGTCATAACCTGGGTAACACTTTGTTTCACTGGTCCTTTCTTTTCCAGATAATTCATAAGCTGGTTCTTAATAACGGTTTTAAAAATTAGTAAAATTTGTATTATGAATAAAAAATTTTTAATAGATTATCAAAAAGAAAACAGTTTCCCACGTGCTGCTCTTTTTACGAGCTGCCATCTTGTTTTTACAGGCGCGTACTGTCGGCCGTGCTTCCAGAGTTTGGGAAACTCGTGTGTCATCTGCTTGCGACCTCTGACCTTCCAGGAAGACAGTGAGGAGGAGCTGTGAGTTAACTGCAGAGAAATACAGTAAAATCGAGCTGAAGCTGTGTCAGTAACAGTCACATGATGTGTTTCAATGACTTTGCTTTAAGTTATTTATAAAGTAGAGAAGTGGTCACAAATACGTAATAACCATCCTGCACTTGAAGTTACTTGTAGCCACATGGATTTCAATTATAACAGTCATGCCACTGAAATTAATTCATTGAAAGGATCTCAGTCACACAGAGAGACAATGAATGACAAAAGGGGCACATAACAACTGTAAAGAGGCAAAATTACAACAATTTCAACAGAGATGCCTGCTGACAGTGACAGTTTAAAACCAATAAGACAGCTCGCAGCCACAGCTGAGGCCACACCCCTGATAATGCAAACTTTAAGCTCTAACAGCAATTTCTGCTGTAACGTTGGACATTTTAATATGGGCGTCTATGGGGACTGACTCACTGCTGGAGCCTGCCTCAAGTGGCCATCAGAGGAACAGCAGTTTTTGTATTAGCTAAATTTTTCAGCCTCTGAGGTTGTTGCACACTCCTCCCCGTGACGCTGCTTACTGTTAACCAAAACCTTACGTGCAGTTATGTTCTGTTAATTCACTTCTTCAGACTTTTTCTTTACATCCAAGTAACCTATGCAAAGTGTCTTAGACAGGAGATTGTGCATTTCTGCATTGAGTTTTATTCCAGAGATAAAACGTTTGTCACAACTGGTTCTCCTTGATTTCCTTGTCAAAAGTAGCAGCAGTAAATTGAAAGTGAAGGTGAAGGTAAACTTCTTTGGACATGCTTGTGCTCAGGGCCTGGCAACAAATATTTGCTTCTTACAAATATTTTCAAAAGAAATTTAGTGAAGGAGCAGAGAAGAGTGACAGAAGAGTTTGTAGCCTTCTTCAAATCAGTCAAACATATTCTTTCTTGCAGATTTAGAATCTGGATAAAGGTTCCCCCCAGCTCTGTGTCCCAGTTTGAGAACCAGAGGTCTATGCTTTCTCCATCTGTTTCTCACAGAGACTCCACTGATGATGAGCAGCCGAGTTTGTGGTCCAACCGCCAGGCAAAGACATCAATGAAGAGGAGGCTCTCCACAGTGAGGCAGCAAAGTCCAAGGGAATGCTCAAATAGCCCAGTTAGGGAAACGGAACAAGACGTTGGAGAGAGAGACAGCAGTAGCGACAGTGTTTACTTGGAATCTGAACTCAGGTAGGACACATCAGAAACAGGACTGTAAGATGAATATTGACTGGTTGATAGAAGCTGGTAGAAAACATAAAGAATCACATGTAGATTTTTAAGTTTTACCTGCTTTCCTGGAAGTTCAAAAGTCCTGAACATCTGTTTTCCCACTCTGGCTGCTGTCAGTGAAGCAGACATGATGTACCAGGACAAACCTGGGTCAAACGACTCCGACAGCGAAGACTCCTTTAACTCTGCTCTCTCAGAGGACGAATCCCCTGTCACAGTCCTCATTCACACACCGGACCATCCTCAAAATCTCCAGGATCCTCCAGAACCATCTGATTCTTTCCAGGTACCATCCCCCAGACCCTGAAGCTCAACCAGATGTTTCACTTTGAGATTAAAATTATTAAAGCATTAAATGAAGCAGGGAAATCTAATTTACATGAGAAAAACATGATAACCAGGCTTAAGCGCCACTTACTGGCTTTAAGTTATCAGCTAGTACAAGCAATTACTGAAGAAGAGGACCAAAAAGACAGGACACAGGAGAACATCTGAGTTAAAGTCCAAAATCTAGGAGTTCTGGGTCTATCACAGGGTCTCGTCCCAGTAGGGTATGCCCAGAAAAACTCCAAGAGGAGGTTACCAGGAGGCATCCGAATCAGATCAGATCCACATAAAGGAATTCAGAATGTCAGATCTCCTCGTCTTATCTCTAAGGTTGAGCTTAGTCACCCTACAGATGAAGCTGTTATTTGCTGCTCGTATCTGCGATCCTATTCTTTCAGTCACTGCCTCGAGCTCACAACCACAGGTGATGGTAGGAATGTAGATTAACTGGTAAATCAAAAACTTCCCCTTCTAGCTCAGCTCTCTTTTGACCTAAAGAGTCCATGTTAGTGCCAACACTGCACTGATCCTCAGATGTATCCCAATCAGAGTCATGAAATTACAAACTGAGCATAAAGAAAAGAATGTGAAAGTGTTAACAGTTTCAGCAACAATGCTTCAAGAATCACATGCAAAACTGTAGAAAAGAGACTAAGCAGCTACAAAGAGAGAAAAAACTACAAAGAGTTAAAATAACTACAAAACTGCAAAGATTTACTACAAAGAGACTTAAACAGGCACAAAAGAACAACAGACAGACTTCTACTGTTTGAAAAGATTTACAAAGACAAGTTTCTAATGATAATAATTTTAAATTTTATGAAAATAAAAATTAAAATACAGAACAAACATCATGTGTGTTTTTGTGTGTAGTTTGTGGCGTGCTGATTACTGGGCATTATGTAGCACTCTGAAATCTACAGACTTCACTTCAGACAGAATTTTACTGAATTTTATTTACATAAATGTTCTTTGTTTCACTGAAGGTTTTACTTTGCAGGAGGAAGTGAATGTCAGCCTTACCTGCTGAGCCCTGACCACATTTACTGACTACTTCCTTCTCGCTGCTATGCTTATTATGCGTCTTCCTTTTTTTGATTTATGGTTTCGCTGTTTATCTCAGACAGTAGAGACTTTTTTTTTCTCCTTTTTTTTTTTTGGATCAGATAATGTTCTGATCAACTTTTGGAACAGGACTGTGCTCTCCAAGCATCTTCTATGTTGTGTTCCTATCTCTAAAGAAAGTTAAACAGAGGTTTTATCCAATAGTTGTAATAATAAAGTTTATTTATAAACACTTATCAAAGCCAGGATATTCCAAATGGCCCCTTGGAGTCTGAGTCTTTTCCAGGATGACAGCACCTTCATCCATAGGATACAAGGAATGGCTTGATGAGAATGAAAATGACCTTCACAGTCACCAGATCTCAAACCAGCTGGGAGATTTTCGACCGATGTGTTAAACAGCGCTCTCCACCGTATCTTTTGGAAGAATGGTGTTCATCCCTCCAAATCGAGAGACTTGGAGAATTAATGCCAAGGCGGTCCATATACCACAGTAAGACACTTTATGTTGGTTTTTCCTTTTAATTTGTCACCTCTCTGTACTTTCCAAAATCATTTGAGTTCATGGGCCACATATTAAATAGGAAAAGAGACCAGCCATTAAAAGCATTACATAATGTCTTATTATAATAACCCCTCACCCGCCAAACTTTCCCTTTTCTTTAACCCTCATGTGTTCATTTCATGTTAAACAATTTTGTGTTCCCGTTCAAAAATAACTGTTCCATTAAGACTATCATAAAAACTGTAATAACACATATATTATCACTACTTGTGTTAGATTTTTTTTTTTTCATCAACTTCAGTTCTTGTGAACATTACAACTTCTGTGTATTATTTATGGTCTGTATGCCTCATTGATATGAGCTTATACAGCTTGAATTCGAGTTCTAAAAAAGCTGCTCAGGCTTGTTTCCTCTGATCGTCCCTACCGTGGTCAATTTTTTTTGTTTTTTTTTTTAGAGCAGCTCCTGAGCGAGAGCGTAGGAGGTGAAGAAATGATCACGTTATGTGATAACCACACGTTTCCCTTGGTTCTTTTCAGAAACACGGTCCACAGATTTATAAACCTGCATAATCCAGGCATAACTTGTCCTGGCATCACATATCTTTATGTCATATTTAGATGGCTTGTTTGGCATATATTATGTGAAAGGGCAGCGTCCCCTAAAAGCGACCGAACGCTCATCCACTGTGACTTTTGGACTTGGGTTATAGATGAGTGGCAGTTTCCTGGCCTCTCTCCTCCTCACAACTGTGGTGATCAAATATGTAATCAAGAGCCTCATTTACGTATATCGACCTGCCAAGGTGCTGCCACACAATAAAATGTGAGAAAGGCCTAAAAAAAGCGTTATACACCAAAGCTACGAGAGAAGTTTACCGTTATTGAACCAATGTTGCAACTGTCTGTGAGAACTAACAACACAGGTGTTGTTCCCGTGGGAGAGAGGCTCTACAGGCAAAGGTTCCCGTAGTGGAGGCCAGGGAACCCAAGGTGTTTGTGTGTGTGTGCGCGTGTGTGTCTCTCCCCCATTAATTTCTTTATTGGGGGGCTTTTTTGACTGGGAACACCAAGAGTTTACAAATGTTGAATGAAACACACAAAGCTGTATGCAAATTAATATCATTTATTTGGTGTGTTGAAATCCTCTTTGTGGACAAAGTCGTGGAATCTTAGGTCATTCTGATCAAATTAACTACATTTTTTCAGAGACAAAACTTTTGACCGGAACATAACACGAGGGTTAAATGTAAAGGAGAACATTCTGAAGATGTTCACCTGAGCACAGGTAGAAGACACGCCTCACCCCACTCCCCTAAAACTCTGCTAGACAACAGAAAGCATAATGTTAAATTATTTTTATTATTTAATGTGCGATCTTTTTAAAAACAGACGATAAAGAGTCCGAGATATCTAAAAAAGTGTGTGGAATTTCAAAAACATATCTCAGTGGAAAGGCGTAAAAACTTCATACGTCACGTTTTAATGATCCAATCAACATTTTCTCTTCTGCAGTGTGTTTTATTGAAACGTTGGCGTAATTAATGACTTCACTGCATTTTCCACACTTTGCAAAGCCATCCAGGGGGCCATGTTTGTCAGCCCTGCTCCAATAGAAACACTGTTAACAGAGGACAACTTTTAAGACAAAATATGGATCAGATAATGTTGTGATCAACTTTTGGAGCAGGACTGTACTCTTCACTAATCTTCTATGCTGTGTTCCGATTTCTAATGAAAGTTAAACAGAGACTTTATCTAATAATTGCAATAATAAAGTTTATTTATGAAGCACCAGCGGACCGATGGCCGTTCTGCACTAAATAAAGATTATAAGAACTTCACTATAAAACTGAGCAGGTTGTTCCAGAAAGCTCATCTTCTTACACTGTTTTTGTTGTCAGTTTGGACTGGTCATGTCCCTGTGTGTATGTGTGTGTGTATTTGGGGTGTGGCTGATAACAGCCCAGAGCTGACAAACAAAGAAAGGTTACAGAAAGTTTAGAACGAGGAGCAGAGGGTCTGAAAGCTGCAGAGGATCACATATTCAAACTGTCCGTGTGGGGGGTTTTTTTTTGTGTGTGTGTGTCAGTGAGTGTGTATATTCGGTGTGTATCAGTGTGTGTTGAGTGGGAGGACTCTGTGACTCTCAGCAGGAAACGTGTGTAAATCCACCGTCACTCTCCGCTCGGTGCGTCTCAGTTTCGGTGGTTTTTCAGTTTGGTTATTTATTTCTTTTTACTCTTTTTTTGACCACCAAACGTGCACAGATGGAGACCAAGGTAAGACGACAGAACTCCTCAGCTGATCGATCACATATTGATTACAGGGATCGGTTCAGAAAGGCGCTCGGCGGGTGGAGCGGAGGACTGTTGGGTGTGATCAGGCGACAAGCGCCTAGAGCTGCGTGATGAAGCTTGGGAGATAGATATATAAAAGTTTAGGAGGATCTGTGATCCTAAAGATGAGCTAAAATAACTCGAGAACATAGATTTGCTTCCAGTTTTCTACCACAAAAGGTCTGCGAGTCACATTTTCTTTCTTTTCTCTGTCCGGTGTTTGTATAAATTTCGTAGCTGTGGATTTTATATTTTTAAAGTAAATTAATTCAAATACAGGGAAAGTGCTCTTTGTGAAGAATAGCCTAAGTCAGGATTATATTAATTTAAAGGCTAATTAATAATTCAATAATCCTGACTGTGACAAAGCTTAATTTATCAGCTGATTGTTTTCTATGAATAAGCTTAAATGCATTTTAATGAAAGCAGCGCAGTGAAAACTGAAAGATTGAGACCAAAATGCTAATCGCTTGAATACTTAGACTTCACCACACCTCAAGCAAATAAAGGTACCTGAAAATGAAACTGGTGGTAGCTGCGCTTCATGCAGATTGACTCAGATAAAGGACAACAGTTACTGGAAGCTGGTGTATAAATCTCAGTGTCCTGGCTAAATTGTAATAAAAGAAATGTAAGTAAGATAGTATCAGCAAAACTTTGCCCATTCAATTTATTTTTAAACATAGACTGTATATAAAAGATGGCTGTAGCCGCTCATTGGCTTTTCGGCTCTTCATGTTGAGGCCTCAGTGTTAGCATTTTTGGCTGCATCCAAGTTGGTGTTTTGGGGACAGAAGTGACCATATTTAGACGAGAGGGCGGAGTATCAGGTAATGGTAGCTAGCTTGGTTCACTAGCTGCATTCATCAGCTGTACAGGTGCAATGCATGAACAAAGATAAGTGCTAATCAACTACAAGAATTTCACTCATCAGAACTGGGGGTCAGACTTCTCGGACAGTCTGTTAGTACAATTAGCTGCACAGCAACCATATTATTTGTCAGATAATTGCATTAAAAATCCTCCAAAAGACTCCAACAGCACAAACATGGTCCAGAGGTCCAGTTCAGGGACTCTGATTAGCTGAGGTGAAGCCTAACAGACAGCTAGTAGCTCAAGCTCCAGCCACCTGTGTTTGGACTCCTGTAAGTCAAAGAAGCCACACCTTCAACTTAGAGCCTTAACAAATTGATTATTTATTTATTTATTTATTTATTTAATTTTAATTCAACCCCCATACAGTTGTTATGAAGGAGGAAATTAACTATGGAGATCAAAACAGTTTTTTGGGGGGGGGTTTGTAGCAGACTGTAAACATGTTTATTTCAGCTCTAAAGTTTGACATTTTAACCTGGAAGTTTATGGGGACTGACTCAGTTTTGGAGCCAGCCTCAAATGGACATTAGAGAAACTGCAGGATTTGGTACTTTTGCATTAGTTTCATTTTTCAGCCTCTGGTGTTGCAGCATGGTTTTTCCCCAGATTTGACTCTGTTCGTCCACGCCCTATCTGCACTGACTTCATGCTCCAAGAGTGGGGTTTTCCCACAGTTTGATATCATAATGTGTAGTTAATTTCTGTTTATCACCTTTTCTTCAGACGTTATACATTATTTTTTTACAAAATAAAATAGATCAGCTTGAATAAATATGTAGTTGGTGCATTTTGCCTTCGGGAGGCAGTGTTACATTCAGCTTTGACTTCTGACTCTGAGCAAAGAGACTTTCCATCAGCAAGAAAAACTTTTGATCAAAATGCCGAACACCAAAAATGACAATGTACTAAATATAGTAACTGTAACAAGTGCTCAAAGCTACGTGTCATGGTCCATGGAGCTTTCAAACACTAAAAGATTTAAGAATAAACATTTCACAGAACAACTTTTTAATGCTTGCCTGAGAAAAAAAAAATCAACAAAGTGCATCAGAAAGAGACAAACATTTTCTTTTGCTGATTTTCTTGAAATTTGATTACAGTAAGTGTTTTTTTGTGCGTGTAACACTTGTGTTTTAGGATTGTCCTCAAATCAGCCATTTAACCAGAAAGTGAAGCTTTCACACATTTGGAAAACATTGTATTTTAACCCAAATCCTGATGGAGATTAGGAGTAATCTTATAGTCCAAAATGAGAAACAGCAAATGCAAAAAATGCTAAGTAATTGCACGTGAAATGACTTGGTGGGTTGTTAATATATTATTTCGTGATGCAGGGCTGGTTTCACACATTTTACCTGCTGTGGAGCTGACAACAGACCCTTTACATGCTCACCTGCTTCAGGCACAGAACACCCACCACGAACAGGCAGTACAGGTCACATGAACTAGGTGCTGCCCCTCAGACTTTCAGAAGTTGGACAGTCACAAGAAAGTGGGCTTTCAGGGAGAGGGGGTTAGGGGGTTAAAGAGAGCAGAGCTAAAACAACTTTTTCAGACTGAGGATGGACTGAAGAGCTCTGCATCGAGGGCTGATATAAGATATTAATATACAATGATTATTTTTCCAGCTGTGAATCATGGAGATTTACTCTAGTCCCACACTAATAAAGCAGAGCTGGAAATTAGTTTAGTAGGTCTCATTTAATTGGCCCTCTGGAGTCAACTGTAGCAGTTTGGATCCCCTGAGTAGCATGAAGAGCAAAAGGAATTAATAAAAACACACATAAAAAGCTGGATGACATGTTTTGAGTCTTGACTTGTGTTCAGTCATCTTTTCTCTTATAATTCAGCAAAGCTCCTTGTAAAAAGAGGGAAAAACTGTTTTTCTGGTTTGGGATCAGGCAGATTTCTGCAGCCACCGCCCTCTTTCACAACAGCAGTCAAGCCCCTCAGAGAGCAGCTCAGTCTGATCTCATTCAGCTGTTTAACAATTTCTGCTTCAGCCCGAGGCAAAGCAAAGCCAAACGTCTCAACTGAGCCCGTCAGACTACAGGGACCTTAATTTAAAGATTAACTCCCTGATTTTTGTCACCCTGCCTCATCTTAATCAGTTTTAAGTTTGAAGGAAACTTCTCACGTGAACATTTTATTATATTAAACAAATTAATCCAGGGTGATACAAGAAATGAGACACCAATATGAATAGTGTGACACTTAATGTTGTAACCAAAGAGTGTAAATCAAAAGATTTATGGTAGAAGTCAGATTGTGTGAGTTTATAGTTTCATTTTTGTCCACCAAAGATTCCTTACAACTCCAGTGTAACGAACAATTTGGCACTGAAGTGTAAATGATTAACGCTTCACAACGACTTCAATATGAACATTGGACATTTCAAATAAAATCGAGCTGCTTATCAGTCCAGATTCTGATTGGCTGGCAGATTTTCTTCCTGTTAGTAATGGGGTGAGGCACATTTGAGTAACTGCAAAGATCCAGTGTTGACACAGTGAGTCTTTAAGGGTCCTTAGAGAGTAAGACTGGTAAGAATGGAGGGAATAAAACCACAGTGCTTGTTAGGAAATACAATGTGGCTGGGTCATCCTGTTTCTTTAAATGTATGCAGAGAGACCTCTCCACTTTTTTCTTCCACCTCTGTTCTATTACCACTGTTGTATTTATCAGATAAAACATCTTCCAGCTCAGATTGGAGACACTGATCTATAATGTCACAAATTCTTGAGATTCCAGCTTTGTGTGTCATTTAGCTGCACCCTGTAGTTACCCAGTAAAATAAATATCTTTCCAATCTCTTACATGTTTTATTCCATTTGATAGTACTAGTGTAGCACCAGTTCACAAAACAAAATGTTTTTGTAGCTGTGATTTACAGATGTCCCCTAAATGCATCACATACAGGCAGTCACTGAGTTACAGATATTAAAAGAGGACGAATATCAGGACAGCATCTGGCTGTTAAGACTCAGTTTTAGGGTTAAAGTCAGAATGAGGTTTAGGGTGAAGGTTGTAGGGGCAAGAGGCTTGGGAATGCATTAATGTCAATAAGTGTCCTCACAAAGAGCCCCTTTCCCCTACACACAGAGTGGAGCAGGCAGCACTGGCTACATACCTGCCATGTTTAATGTGCATTAGATAAACGGTTGTTGAAATAGACAAAGAATGTGTCATGGGAGGGCGTCCGAATGCAGGACACAGAGCAAGAGGGCATTAACCGAAAACATTAATTTAACAGAAGTCTATAATACCATTGACCCAAGTGAAGCAAAAATCTCAGACTCAAACTAACAAACTCACACTCCACATGTTCCAGGAAGCAAAACAAACACTCAGACAACAACAAAGGAGACGACAGGGCTATATATACACAGGAAATTGATTAGGGATGAGATGCAGGTGAGGAGCAAGACACAGGTGAAAGCAATCAACAACCGGTGACGGGAATAAGAGGGGAGTAGACAATCACAAGGGCTAACACTAAACAAAAGGGATATACTATGAAGCAAGATTAATGGCGCAAAAAGCTATGTTGAGCTTAAAGTCAGAGTTTTCCGTGTCACTAACGCGGCTCTCTTTTTACTTGGCTAAATCACCGTGGTAACTTATGCTGAACGCATAACCTGGTCTGGAGCAGGTTATGTTCAGAGTCTTTGGTTTAGAATCAGCTGGAAGCACCACGTTATCACTGATTCTTTCATTTACAGCATGTTTTAAGTGTGATATAGATTATTTGCTGGGAGAATATGTTTTATATCTGTAAGTTGTTCCTAACATCACTGATGAAGCCCAGCTGTAAAGTCACAGCAGCACAAACTGTGCTTCGCATTGTCACTGGAATGTGCACATATTTATTTGGTGATGCATAAGATGTAGAAATGTTTTATACTTGATTCTAATCTGCAGCCAAGAATACCTGTTTAATCAGTAAAATTAATTTCACTTTGATCTGCGACAAACTGAAGCGATTTCCACATCTGACTGTGTGGGACAGTAAGCTTTAATGTTTAAATGGATCCAGTTTAAAGTTTCAGAGTTGTAATGTGCAGCCGTCACCTTAGAAATAGAGCAGAGAGCACATCTTAACAGAGAAAGTCAATAACCCCCATCATGATACCCACTATCTCCAACTAGCATTTTAGGTTGAGCCAGCTAACTCAAAGAAAGCCTGGCTGTGTTGAACTTCATATACTCCTACAATGTCAGCGACAGGGAAACGCAGGAGGACAAGGGCACAGATAGACCTGACAGAGGGACAAAAACAGGGAAACACTGGGGACATAAGAAGGAAAAATAAAACCAAAACTCAACAACAACACAAAAGTCAAAGCATCGGAAAACCCTGGACCAACACAGAATAGACAGACATACGGAGACTTCTTGAATTATTATTAAGATAGTTTAATATTGCAGTGTGGTTAATGTTAAATTCAATCAATCTCAAGTCTACTTTAAGATTGGCTCACTGGTTTAAGTGTAAAAGCATTCATGTTTGGTGATCAAAACATGTGTACACGCTGGGAGTTTCCATTAAGACAAAAGATCTAAAATAATAGCTTCTGGAGATCTTCTTAAACATTGTTTCCAAGCACTAGAGTTACCTCAGTGAGAGGGAAGGAGGCAAAATATATAATATTAAACAGAAAAGTAAAATTAAGTAATTTGCTTATCACCAAATATTTGCCCTCACTGAATTTTCTCTCAGGAGATTTCAAGATATTTTCTTGAAATAAGCTCCTGGTAATGAATGGCTACCTGGAGAAAAGAGTTTTCAGTAGTTGTGAAATGAATCCTCCTCTGACTTAAGGGTTCAGATGAGATGTAATGCATATTCAATTTTCAGTGTCACTGTCATCCTACTGTTGCACAAATAGATGTCCCATATGTGACCAAAAAGAGTGATGAAGGCAGCTGTCACTTATTTTTTTAGAAAGGAAGTGCTGGATGTCCTAAAACTGTATCCAGTAATATGAAAACAATGTGCATTCAGTCTTTCTGGTTATGAATGTGGTTCAGACATGTTTTTCCTCCTTATTATGAGTGACTTTTAATATCTAAAAACAGACAGATGCCTTAATTAAAAATTGGTCCTCCACAGTTTTTCAGTCCTTCATTGATTACTGATGATGATTAATAATATAATATAATATAATATTGATAATGACAGTTGTTTTGCTCCTGTTTCAGTACTCAGACCTGGAGCTGGCCCTCAACACGTTGGTCACTGAGTTTCACAAAGCTGCAGACAACGGACCGACCATGAACACCACCCAGTTTCAGACCATGATTTCCAAACAGATGCCGGCAATTGCCAAGGTACTGATAACATCACAACTCGTCTTCCAATCACAAATCGCTTCACTCAGTCTCCAAACAATGGCTATTTAACCTGGTAAGGAGTCTCTGCGGGAAAACATATGCCTGTTCCTCATTAATTAGGCGTGGTGGGCTAACCCAGCCACATCTGATATGTTGAGGAGTGCTCACTGCAGATCTGCTGAGATCTCAGCATGATCAGAGATATTATAAGAGAGAGACACAGTACTCAAAAAATCCTGAAGTGAAATCTGTACAAATGGTGGTAGAAGTATGGGTGAAAAAGTTTTTAAAACCTTATTTGGGGCAAAGTCAGCAAAGTTTTTAAGCAGCCATGACTCAGATTTGACTGATGACACTAGGCATGGAGTTTTTGTGTGAGGGTAGCCATTGAAATTAAAGTTAATTTAGTTAAGGTTTCAAAATAACTGCCCAAATAAGTGGCTGGAGGTTTTGCTTCTAAAGGACTTTGACTTGATTCAATCCCCTGACTTATTTTGAAACTTTCTGCAGTCCCTGTTTTTCACCTGTTCCACCTGATATATATATATATATATTCTTTTTTTAAAATTGCACTTTTTTCTTTCACAATGAGCATGCTAAACTATAAATCAAATCATTCCTAAAAATGTACATGTCCAAATTCCTTCATGTCCACAAGCAAACACAAGCTGATCCTCACACATACTTTTATTAGTATTTACAAAACAACTAATTTCTAAACCTCTAATTTCACATATTTGTAGCTTAAAAGTTAATGATATTTCTGAAAGTTGTAATAGAGAATCTAGCTGGAGCTGTGAGCTCTGTTTTTTCTCCAGGGACAGCCCAGTGTTGCTTTTAAAAACTTTAAATATATCCATAATATAAATCAGCTGAACTCGAAAACTAAGAAGTATTTGTGTAAAAAAGGAAACAAGTGAAAAAATTAGAGTAAAAGTTATTTAAAAGAATGAATAAACAGTAATAGTTGATTTTAAGTAGTGTCTTATAATTTCATGGTTCTAGTGCTTTTTTATTGCAATACATTTATCATATAAATATATTTTTATTTCTCATTTTTGTTTTACAATTACTTTTTACAAGTCAACTTGGTTTATTTCCTGCATTTTTTGTTCATTATTCAGTTAATACTGACTGTGTTGTGTGTTTGTCACATGTGTAAAACAGCTTGAATTGCATAAAGTTTGATAGCTTGAACAAATATCATTATGCACGGTGATGCTAAAACATACAAGAGAAGCAACAAAATATAAAATATAAAATAAAAATCCTTCATGATAACAATAATGAAACAGGTCATCCTGCCCCTTCTTTTCTGTTATTCTGGATCGGAGTTGTTGGAGTGCTTTGTGCCTGAGATCACAGTCCCCTGTGTTTCCACTAAGTGTTTCCAGCAGTGCTGACTGACTTGCTGTTTCCTGCTTGCAGACGGTGGAGAATGAAGAAGGCCTGGGTAAGATCCTGGAGCAGATGGGCGTGCAGAGCGGCCAGAACATCTCCTTCGAGAACTTCTGGGCACTGATCAACAAACAGGCCCTTCAGCTGTTTGGCACCATGCACAAAGAGAAGAGCACCAAGTGCACCTGCCTGCTGCAGTAAGCACTGCAGCCAAATCACCACTAACACCACACCTGAGCCTGGAAACGCCACACCTGCCGGGTTTCTCTGTGCAGCCCACATGGGGGCGCTGCAGGGTGACACTGAGACATGAAGATACAGAAAAAAGAGAAATTCTGACAGTGATATTCAAACTTTGTTTGTGTTATAGCTGAGTTACAACCTGCAGTTTGTTTTAAACCCACTGAGTATACGGAGGACCAAAGATGACTTGTTGAAAAAAAATAGGCTAAACGAATAAACTAATTTGTGAATGAAATCCTTAGATGTGTTTAGAAATACATCAGATTTAATTTAAACTTTTATAAATTAAAATGATTTACAGAGCTACATAATACAAAATCAAATAGGCAAAATGGATAAAGGGAAAATTATAGCTTTTACACTGTTTTGCATGTATGGAAGATAAAGCCTGACTTATCTGAAGTGATCTTGAATCATAAAATACTGAAATAAATGTTCAAGAGCCTCTAAGAGTATTTATCATTAATGTTCAAAAAAATGTATAAACATTTTTTAATTTGTGTTTTAAAATGAATTAAATTGTGGAATTGTTTTTTTTTTTGTATTTGTATTTCAAAGCATTTTATGTAAGTTGTTTTTTACTTAACAGCTTTATTAATTTATTTTCATTAAGTCAGGTTTGGTCCTCCGTACACGGACTGTAACGGCTCAGTTCAGATTCATGAAAATTCATTAATAGAAAAACAGTCACATTTTACAAAAAGTTCTCTTTCAAAAACAGAAACATGATACAAGGATGTCTTTAACCAATCAAATGGTTTTTTTTTGTTTTTTTTTATGTAATCCTGGAGTTAACACAGTCTTATAAATGACTTCTTATTTACACTTAGTTCATCTCTTAAATGAAACTGTGATGTTTTGATATTAACATCTGGCTTTTATATTCACTCTGAATGTTACTAATGTGTGTTTTTTTATTCACTGTAAACCATCAGATCATCTCATTGTTAATAAATCTGTGACTGCTTTTGGTATAACAAACGGTGTGCTGAGTGAATTATTTCTGAGAAAACCAAAAGCTTATGGATGTTAGTTTGTATCAGATCATAGAGTGGAGAGGAAGGATGGGTCTACATCCTTAGTGGGTGGTGGTGGTTTATAGGTGGACAGAATCTCTCCAAACTTTGTGGGTTATTTGAACAATCTGCAGTGGAGGACACCTGATAAATTACTGGACACAGTAGGATGACAGTGAGACATAAAGACAGAAAAAAAGAAGAAATTTACTGGTGATATTCAAACATTGCTACTGACCTGCAGTTTGTTCTGGAGCCCGCAGGAGTGTGAATGTACAGCAGACCAAAAATGACTTACTGAAGAAAAAAATAGGTTAAATTAACAAAGATTTTTGTAACCAGAACCTTTCTCTGCTTTTGTTTATTTATGTATTTATTTATTTGTAGTCTGTAGTTTCAGCAGTCTTAGGTTGCATATAGATATTGTTCTTCTTTCCTTCTTTTTTTTTTTTTTAAATGCAAACAATACTGTAAATCCTGACCTGGATATCGGGCTGTTATCTGTGGTGGCCGTACATTGTAAATATAACATGGATGTGGGTTATGCATCTGAAAAGTGAAGCTTTGAAACTGCATTCTTGCTATAGGCCAGCAGGGGACAACTCCCCTGTTTGCAAGAAATCTGACTGTATAGAAGTGGAGTCACTAATTTCAAGTTTTACTGAGTACAACACAATGTTCGTTTTGTAAATTTTGGTCCCATTAGAGTCAAAAAGGAGGATAAAGCAGGATATGATTCACCTTGTGACTGACAAGTTGTTAGCCTATGAGCATGTAGCAACCCTCAGTTTCTCTGTTAGATCCACCCCTCACTTTTCAGATCTGGTTTCAAAACACAAAGATGGCGACAGAGAAAGTGTTCAGCTTATGGGTAACATCACCATCACTTCAATGCTGCAAACCATGCCAACCCTAAAAATACTGTGCAGACATGGATCAAAATTCTGCTACAATAGATTTAAAAATTTCATGTAGGATTGATGACATATGTGCAAGCCACTTTTTACATTTTAATAATATTTTTAATGATAATGTTATTAATTTTTTTTATTTTTATTTTTTTTTACATTGATTGGTACCTTACACCAAATACAAATAGAAAAAAATATATACATTTACTTTTTGGATGGAAGAAAATTTAAATTCTCATCTATAAAATGATGTAAAATAATTTTTTACAGCTTAAACAATTTAAACATTTGTTTTAATTATAATATTAAGTATTGGCAGATATAACTTAAATAATCCTTTGGATATTAATTTTCAAACAAAGTATAACCAACTAAAGTATATCTCTCTATCCTGCAGCGGTACGTTCCAGCACTCAGCGTCAGCTAGAAGCGCTGGCACCTGGACCAAACCATATCATGAAATAAGGAGGGAGGAGGCGAGGGTCAGAGGCTGAATGGATATTGTTCTTTATTTCCAAAAACAAAACAAAACTAATGCTAAGAAACAAGTACGTTTATAAGTACCTGTGAAGCAAACGTTCTTTTATGGTGATAGGTTAATAATTTTTGTAAAAAAAAATTGACTAATTGACTGTTCTACTATTTTTCTAGGGCTGCTGTCAGTCATAGGCCCTTAGAATCATCATCACTTTTCTTCCCCATATGGCGCCCCTGGTCACGGCGGCTCCGTCTGTGCGTAAACAATTTATTATGCATATAAAGAATATACTGTACATTTACATACAGTATATTGATAGAGTCAGTAAACAAGTTACAATTCCCAGGATGCAAAGTGCATCTTCTTTATTCTTGTGTTGCATTGTGAAGGGTTGGCCAGCAGATGGCGCCATACATGGTCTTAAATTCTTTACTGTGGAGTTGAAGGGCTGGACTCTCACTTTTAAATGGTTAAAAACACATTTTCAGTAACTACTATAAAGTCCTTAATTAAAAGTTATTCATTACCCTAACATTACCACTCAAATTTTTTCTACTGTAAGTGTCTGTGAATAACAAACATGTTATTGTCAATCAATCTTCTCATCAGGCTGTGTCTTCCACCTCGGCTTCACCATGTGGCTAAATATAAAATATTCTTTTTGACTGAAGTGCTCCTGACTTGACCAAAGTCTGGGGAAAATGATCATATTAGAGTTTATAAAGATCTACTTACTTACAATTCATTAATTCTCTGCACTCATTCCTAAATGCTCACACTTGGTGTACTACACTGTAAAGTGTCACTAAATAACTTTCTGTGAAGCACAAACATCTTCTAAAGGTAAATTATAATAAAAATCAGTAAACAGGTGATCAGTGACTTCCTGGAGTGCAGACTAAACCGTCCCAGAGCCGTCCATCTTACAGTCACTGGGATGCGCTCTCTCCTCCTCTTTGTGAAAAACTTTCCCATCAGGCTGCGTCTTCCACCTCAGCTTCACCTTGTCTGTGGTTCCTTGCTCTGCCAGTTTCTCACTCACCTGAAACACAGTTTTCACACATTAACAGAAGCTCCTTATTGATCAGTCACTGTGATTGAATTTTGACAGCATAGCATTACAAAGTGGCTTAAATCCTGATAAAGCAGCAGTCACAGATTTCTGTGTGCATAAAACTGTATTCTTAGATTTTCAGATGTTATTTTAGTAGCCTGACTGTTAAGGTGCTGGCTGGTTTCACATCCTGCCTCCCTTCAAAAAGCCTGAGCCTTTTTTAAAAAAAGAACCTTTTTACTAATTTTCTTTTACCTAATTTTTATGTTACAAGTTCATTTTTGTGGCTAGTTTTAAGAAATTATTACAGTAGTTGTTTCAGTAGTGAACAGAATATGTTGTTTCTAGTGTCTCTAGGGGAAAACAACTAAACACATTTGAGTTGAGTTTCCCTCAGTTACATTTCTCCTTCGATGAATTAATGAACTTTGACAAAAACTGTGTTTTTTGTTTGTTTTTTTTAGAGAAAGTTCAAATAACTGAACCTCTAATTCATATTTGTGTAGATTCCAGCAGGGGATAAAACTGAAGATTGGAATAAATTGTCTCACTGTGTAATTAAGTAGCATTGCCTGTCATTGGTTCAGTCTCTCCTTGCATAGAAATGTGCCAGTAATCTGAAATTAAATGACTTCTTCAAGGTAAAAATGAAAGAAAAATAAGGCAGGACAAGGTTAAATCATAAAAATTAAATTAAAGCCCACAGATCTGATTCTATTAAATCTGTCCTGTATCTCTGCACTCTGCAGCTGTGTGCTGTAATGTTTCCCTGAACCTGGAATGCACAGATTCACTGCACTTGTATGATTTCAGAGGTTTTATAGCTGTCTATTCCTTGTATCAGGGTATCATGTGTCTTCTGACCTGCTGCAGGATGGATTCTTGCACTGTGGGGTTGTTCAGGTCTGCAGATCCCGCCCTTAGCCGAAGCTTCACTGACCTCGACATTGAAAGATTGACATCTGGAGAGAAAGGAGGATCCGAATCTGCAGAAACATTGAGGAAGGATCAAGAAGTCCAGTTGCCTTCTTTCAAACCCTTAGACTACCATGTCCTGGATGACTGAGAACCTACACAGATATATTGAGGAAGGACCCACCTCTGTAGCAGAGGAAGGGGCGTTGGTCATTACAATTATGACTGTAGAAGTGACCTGTTGATCCGACCATTGTGGCACAGTTTACATTGTCATCAGGCTGCCAAGCCTCCCAATTCAGTTTGGATGGTTTGCTCCAGTCTGACCACACCCAGTAATTTCTGTACAAACCAATCCAGACATCGATAGGAGGCTCTAGTAACATCAAATTAGTGATCTTGTTAGTGTCCGACCAGTTGTCGATGGTGCTCAAGTCTGTGTATTTCTCTCTGCAGTAAGACTGAGCATCAGACCAGTTAATTGTTATCTTCACCAGGATGTGACTGTTAGTCACACCTGAAAGACAAAAGATCAGACAGATTTAGACCTGTGACTAAAATATTCAGTTTGTCAAAGCCTGGTAAGAAAGTATATTCTAAAATTCACATAGATTCTCTTATTTTCCTGTAAAAACACTACTTTTGATGTTTTTAAGCACATTTTGCTTACATGACTTCACATAATTGCAGACTTTGACAGACATTTACATAATGCAAATGACAGTGAATTAAAAAGACTCACTGTTGTAACAGAAAAAGTAATATTTAGCTAAGCATGATCTTGAAGACCACTGTCCCCATTTAGATGTCGTCACACACTCTCCAGTCCCTGATTGTCCCCAGTCCCAGTTTTGGTACCAGTATGGCTGAACCAGACCAGTTTGAGACCATTTCCAGCTGCTCTTGAAGAGTCCAATCCACACCTCTCTGTTCCCCACCTCTTTCTGCGCTTCTTGGATGTAAACTGAGCTGTTGATGATGGCGAGGTCAGTGGACTCATTTCTGCAGTATTGCTGAGCATCATTCCAGGACTTCGCCAGGTCAACGAGGTGGAACTGGCTGATGAACTGATTAGACTGAAGATGACAGACCATCACACAACCTGACAGAGGACATAAGTCAGTCAGGAGAGTCAGCATGGAGTGGAACATGATCTGTTAATATATGTGTCCTTAAAAAGATCTGTACTGTTTTTTGTTTTTTCTTTTCAAAGGCCTGTGGACACCTATGCACGAGTTTACTGCGCCAGCGCAAAACTCTCATTTGGCGTTAAAAAGCTGCTATTGGGATTGATTCTGGCCTTTATTGCATATGTATTGTAGGATTTTCCCTTTCAGAGTGCACAGTGGAAGGAAATTTATTTAAATAAATCACACAAGCAACCTTTACTAAGGCTTGTGGCATGTAGTTTACTGCAAATCACGCTAAACTTTACTGCTAAAACCCCCCCAAAAAATGCATGTCTTATTTTGCGCTTGGTGTGGTGGTAATTCTTGCTAGCAGTGTTCATTTGTTTGGAATGAGAAGAAGAAACGTTATCAAAACGAGCGTGTTATTGGTGGAGGGCTTAAAGCTGTGTGCCCACCGTGCCCAAGCTTCAGCTCTGGTATTTTCATAAAACAGAACCTAAATCAGCTGAAAAAGAGGTGCACACAGATGTTGTTTAAAGGCAACCAAGTTAGTTTTTACAGTGAGCTGATGGGTTTGCAGCGTTTCAGGCTTTCAGTCAAATTTCTACACAGAGAATGAAATGAACACAATGAAAACATCTTTTCTCAGCAGTGCGCACAAACAGAGCCATGTTCATGCACTTTTTCTTCCTTTCTTTCTTTCTTTCTTACTTCTCTCTATCCAAGCTATTACAAACAATCAGCTATTGAAATGTCAGCAGCTTTTAACTTGAACTAAACAAACCTTTAAATGTTTTGTGAACATTAAAAAAAATAGATCTATGGATTTTGTACGTGTGTTTCTATGTCTTGACTATAGTTTAAAAGCAGTTCAGTCTGTAGTTTGTGTTTTTTAATTTATTTTTTTTAAATAAACAGCTTTATTAGAACTATAAATGAGGTGACTGAGATGAGTTTACAGACCTGAGAGCAGCAGGAGAATCAGTCCGCGCCTCTTCATGACTGAGAGCTGAAAGACTGTGAAGATGTCCTCATTAATGTCATCTGCAGCTGCTCTATCATCATTAATCAGTTAAAGCAACCTGAGCATTATTCACTCAACTGAGATCTTTTTTTTTTTCCACATCTAATGATTAAAACAAAAACTACAAAACACACATCCAAGTATCAAAATGTTCAGCATCTTGTTTTTAATTTTCCTAAACTTTATAAGAGTTTAAATATTCAATGTTTTTCAGCATTTAAAAAAAAAAATGCTGTCTCCATTCAGTTATCATCATTCCAATTATTAGATTATCAAATAGTTAATCTGTTAGATTAGCAAATAAACAAAAACAAATAAAGTAGGATTTCACCTCAGTCATCTGTCTATCAAGCTTCTGTTTAAGTTTATTCACAAGAGAAACAAGATGCATAACATACTGGACCTGAGGAGATGCAGGCAGTCTGTTCAACTGTGAAACAGTCAAAACTCTCCCTCTAATATAAGTCTCATCCTTGTTTCTTAGGAATCACCTCAGTATCATTAAAGTCCATTTGATTAAAACATGCTCAGAGTCATTTAAAGTGAAGATGACTTATTCAAATGTTATTACACATGCAAACAAACTGGCCTCTGTCAACCAGAACAGACTGTGAATTAGAGTCAAATGAGGTTGCAAGTGTCAAACCATGAAACTAAGTCAGACTGAGGTTAAACACAGTAAACTGGATGTTAAGTTGATGCTTTTTGTGCATTTTTCTCAAGTTTTAGACTCCAGTATCTGTGAGTATAAGAACATATTTTTCCTCTTGATTGAAGATATTTGCAGATCACCAGCATGTCTGCCTCATCATTTGTCGGTAAAGATGGACACATTTGGAAATTTTGGTGCCTTCATTTGAATCTAAAGCAGAGTTTTGTGGGTTTGTTTGCAGTGCATGCATTTGCATGGATACAGCATCGGCTTTCTGCCCGACCACTTCAGTGTTATTTGAATAATGTTGTAATTATTATAATTCTGATAAAGGAGTGTTCAGGCTTAACTCCTCCTCAAAACAAATCAATGATGAGCAGGAGGAGAAAACAACCTGAGAAACATTTCAATTCGAATCATAGCAAACAGAATTAGTTTGATTTTGTTTTTCTAGTTTGTTCTTTAAAATAATAGAGCTTCAGCAGGTTATGTTTTTTCTAATATTATAGTTTTAGTGCACCTCCTTATTGTATGTATGTATCTAAAAGTGCAAATGAAAAACTTGCACCATTGCTTTGCATGTCTCATAGCGCTCCATATGTTACTATGAAGTCTTTAAGATAAGATGGGGCCTGATTATTCAAGACCTTGTATGTGAGGAGAAGGATTTTAAATTTCAATTCTGGATTTAACAGGGAGCCAATGAAGAGAAGCCAATATGGGAGAAATATGCTCTCTCTTTCTAGTCCCTGTCAGTACTCTCGCTGCAGCATTTGGATCAACTGAAGGCTTTTTAGGGAGTTTTTAGGGCAGCCTGATAATAATGAATTACAGTAGTCCAGCCTAGAAGTAATAAATGCATAAACTAATTTTTCAGCGTCACTCTGAGACAGTATGTTTCTAATTTTAGCGATATTGCGCAAATGCAAGAAAGCAGTCCTACATATGTGTTTAATATGCGCATTGAAGG